>WAAE01011823.1:0-30275 GCA_013400495.1 Nicator chloris | reverse complement strand
CACCCCCTCCCCGCCATCGCCTCCCCTCCCCGCCAACTCCGCCAACCTGCCTCCTCGCCGCTCAGCATCTCCCGGCCCCTGCCATGTCGCCTCCCCTTCCCCACACCGACACGGGGTCCTCCGCCCCCCGGGCGGGCGGTAGCGCGGGGGGCAATCCCTCTTAACCGGGGCGGTAGTTATCTTTCCCTGTGCGAAGCCAGGCTTGGGCATCCCGTGTATATTTACTAGTTTTAAACCAGCGCAAACCCCCCTATACACCGTTCCCAGCTCAGAGGCCCGTTGGGTGCCAATGACCTTTCCTGGAGGATGTGCATTAAATATTCAGTCGCAGCCCAGTGTCATCTGCGTTAGGTTCCTACAATTTCAGGAACAAAAGGGTTGAGGAGATTACTAATAAAAGGAGTAAGAGGAAATACATTTCTCTTAATACTTACACCCTGGGGTCACCCAGACGAATTTTGTTTGGAAAGGACTAATAAAACGAGAGGCAAGTGGTATTTCTGTGAGTTTGCAAGCTATTAGGCTTTTCCTGCTGCCCGAATTGTTGACATTGACTTTATCGCAAATAAAAGCAGGCGATTCCTTCCCGCTTTCCGCCACCATCGCCAAGGCAGAGCGGAAATTTGCATCGTCCGCTGCTGCTGCTGGCTGAACCCTTCCTTCTTGCTTTCCTTCCTCTGCCTGAATTCTCTAGGCTGATCTCCCTCATAAAGCTGAGCTGTCCTCATCCCTCTTAAAACCGAGCTGTCCTCATCCATCTCCCCCCTCTCCGGTCCAGCCGCCCTCCGGGAGATGCCGCAGGCAAGCGGCCGGGGCCGGGGCTCTGGCACCCCGCCTCGGGCAGGTGCGTGGGGGGCGAGAGCGAGGTGTCACATCCCGGGGGCTCCCCTGTGCCTGCAGGTACGGGACGATGGACAGCGGGACGCGGAGAAAAAACGCCACCCGAGAGACGACCAGCACGCTGAAGGCCTGGCTGCAGGAGCACCGCAAGAACCCCTACCCCACCAAGGGCGAGAAGATCATGCTGGCCATCATCACCAAGATGACCCTCACCCAGGTCTCCACCTGGTTCGCCAACGCCCGCCGGCGGCTCAAGAAGGAGAACAAGATGACCTGGCCCCCGCGGAACAAGTGCTCTGACGAGAAGCGGCCCTATGAGGAAGAGGAGGAGGAGGAGGAGGAGGGTTCGCAGGAAGAGGCGATGAAGAGCGGGAAAGCCGAGGGTACCCTGCTAAAACCAGGCACTTAGCGGTGCGGCCGCGGGGGCTCGGCCGGCAGCTCGCCCCCGGGGCGGGCCTCGCTGGTGGGGGCGGCCGCGGGCCTCGCTGGTGGGGGCGGCCGCGGGGCAGCGCGGCGCCGACAGTGACCCTGTGTCTTGTTTTTGCTGTCCCTTCCCCCGCCCCCGCCCCGCAGAACCCACGGGCAAGGAGGAGAAGGAGCTGGAGCTCAGCGACCTGGAGGACTTGGACGCCGCCGAGTCGGAGAGCTCGGAGTGCGAGCTGAGGCGGCCCTTCCCGCACCCGCTCCCGCATCCGCACCCGCTCCCGGGCGGCAGCCACCCGCCGCGGGCCGCCGAGCTCCCCGCCAAGATGCCGCCGCCGGCCGCCGCCGGGGAGGAGGAGGAGGAGGAGGAGGAGGCGGCGGCGGCAGAGCGGGCGCGGAGCTGCCTGAAGACGGCGGCGGAGGAGTGCGGCCCCGACCCGCTGGGCGCTCGGCAGCGCGGCTGCGAGTCCAAGATGTGCTTCCAGCAGGGGCAGCAGCTGCTGGAGGCGAAGCCCAGGATTTGGTCCCTGGCGCACACTGCCACCTCCCTCAACCAGGCCGAGTACCCCTCCTGCATGCTGAAACGCCAGGGGGGCTCGGCCGCCGCCGCCGCTCCCGCCCCGGTCAGCGTCATAGACAGGCACCAGGATTCGCCGGTCACCAACCTCAGGAACTGGGTGGACGGGGTGTTTCACGACCCCCTGTTCAGGCACAGTACTTTAAACCAAGCCCTGAGCAACACAACAGTTTCCTGGGCTACCACCAAAGGAGCCATTCTGGAAACGGGCGCCTTGGGACGCGCGGTGGGGAACGGCGCCAACGTGCTCAAGGGCCAGCTCTCAAACCTGGCCCACCATGACTCAAACAAAGAGTTTCTGACATTTCCCAAATCAGGAAGCAAAATGTTTTGTTCCTAACAGGCCCGCCGAGGGGCAAAGGACTTTCTAACGCTTGAAGAGTCAGCTACACTGAAAAGAGACTTGCAAGAGTTTAAATTGAAATATAAAACTTTTTCTTCTTCTTTTTTTTTTTTTTAACAAACAACATAAAGGAGGATTTAAAGTTCAGTTTGCTCAGTTCAACGGAAAGACTTTGCTCATTGCTGTTCTGAACATTTTCTCCTGGCTGCGACTTTAAGGGATCAATGTCGTGAAAGTTATTTAATTCCATGTCCAAAAAGCACGTACTTTAGTGTAGACCTACTTAAAAAGTTTACATCCGAAAGTTTACAAACGGGAAATTTTAATTCAGATTTAATTTATGGCATGCCGACATTAGTTATAAAGACTTTTCGAGAGTTTTTCCTCCTGATTTCCTTGTTAGCATATAATTCACAAACAGCACTTCTACTAAGTTTACACCTACTGCACAAATTTATCTTGGCAAAAAAAAAAATGTTAAAGGGTATGCTCACTCCAATAAATTGTCTGTTTCAGAGGTAACACAAGTGGTGGCGTTTTGCATTGGGCAACAAACAACTTCTGTGTTTCAAATTCCCCCTCGGAGCCGATCCCGGTAATTCCAAGGACTGTCAACAGGCTGCCGGGAGAGGGGAAGAGAGGCTCAGCGCAGCGCTGCCGCGGGACTGAGGACGGAGCCCGGGAGGCCCGCTGCGCTCAGGAGGGATGCTGGGCTGTGCTCCGCGCCGGCCGTGCCTCCTCGGAGCAGCGCCGGGCCCCGGCCGCCTCCCGGGCCGACAGCGGGGGCGCCGGCTGCCCGCCGAGGCCCGGCGGGGCGGGAGCACCCCCCCTTCCCTCTCTCCTCCTTCCCGAGCTGCGGGCGGGCGGGGGTCGGCCCCCAAGGGCCGGGCCCTGCCGCGGCGTCGCCTCCGCCGTGCGCGGAGCAATTGATTCACATGGAAAATTTGATCTTTTAAAGAACCGTTTTAGCTTTCCAGCTCCTCTGCCTGTGCGGAGAATCGCTGATCTGCCATGAATATTTCAGCACTTCAGTACAGATGCTTTACCGTTTTGACATTAAATAGAGTGCAGCCAACAAAAAGAGAGAGGGAGGAAGAGCGATCTCGACGTGTGATTCAGGAGCACTCTCAGCCAATTTACCACTTAGATAACAGGCGCTTAAAAGATTTCATTTCCTTCCCTGGGATGGGAACAAACTTTACTGATCCCCGGACCGGGAGACAGAGGGAACTTCTGGAAAAGAAACTGCGAGGCAACAACAGAACCCGGCTTGCCCGGGCCGGCCTAAAATCCCTGAACTTCGGCGCCCGGCGCGGCGGGGAAAATCCGAGAGCACCCGAAGGACCAAACTGACATCGGGACAAGCAGAAGAGCCTTCCTTGCCTCCCAGCATTCTCGCCCATCCCACCCTAGCGGCTCCCCGTCGGTCCACTCCCCCTCACAATAAATAAATAAGAATAAAATAAAGGGGAAATATAGATAAAGGCAACTATAAACGCAACCGAGAAAACACTCAGCCAAAATATAGCACACTCCAGCCTGTGAAGTTTCTAGCGAAACCTGTTAGTGCAAGAACTGAATAAAGGAATCCAGGTGCGGAGATCAGATCAAGCCCTTCCCCTCTCTGCGAGCAGCCGTAATTGGATTGTATCCAGTCATATTCCCTGTCATTGTATTGACTTTCGCTCTCTTGGATGATATTATCGAGATCACTGAACCCCTCTGCTGATCTGGCTGTCAAAAGGCTCAGACAGGAGCCCCCGGCCTGGAAAACGTGCATCAGCCGAGATAATTTGAAGTGAAATTTTCATTTTGACAGTAAACCCCTCAATTTCTAAAGGCTCTGCACCCGGAGAGCTCGGTGGCAGGGGGAGGCTTTACAGAAAGCCCACGTCTTAAACTGAAAAGGGCAAAAGAACTCGAATTAGTTGTAATAGATAAAAGGGCAAAAATAAAGAGTCAAGGGTACTTGACAGTAATAGCGAAAGTGGAGTCTCGGGGGAGCCGCGATCTGAGCTAAAGGCTGGGCCGGCAGGAATTTTAATGCAGCCAGGGCGGCCGGCGAGCTTTGCCTCTGAAACCCTTTAAACAAAGCAAATTATTTTCAGCCAAACTAAAGAGACGGGGATGAAGGAGGCGAGGGAGAGGGAAGGGGAGAAAGGCGAGTGTTCGAGCTGCCCTCAAACCACTGGTAGAGTCAAGCGGGATGGGGCATAAACCCCTCTGCCTGCTGCGAGGGTGATGTTAAAGCGGGGAGGTTTGTGTGTGCCAGCCTTGCTGGATGTGCGGGGACTGGAGGGGACACGGCGGCTCCCGGTGGGCTTCGGTTTCCATGCGACAGAGGCTCTGTGGAGTGGAAGAGGACTCCATTCTTCCTCCTAACACAGCGACAGCCGAGTGTGTGTGTGGATTCTGTGTGTCTGCGTGCGAGGAGAGCTCTCGTCCACGAGCAGTCAAAAATCTCTCTCAACCTGAAAAGCTCCCTGACTCTGAGGAGCTCCGGCTCCCGCCGGCCTCCCTGGGCTGGCTCTCGACGGGTGACCCCGCAAGCCATATAAATCATTTTACAAGTCATTGCTGGCCGGCTTTAGCTAGGTCCAGGAGTAAATTCGGACATCTCGTTGTCTCGGAGGCAACACCCTCCCCTCTCCCCCCCTCCTCCGGACTGAAAATGAAGGTGATAACACTGAGGGCAAAACACAGGCGCACTGAAATACTAGAAGCCAAAAGAAAAGCGGATCACACTTTATCTCTTCATTTTCCTGTTCTTGTTGTTATAAAACAAGTTTGAGTAAGTTTATGACTGCCATATAACAAGACCAAGGCTCTCCAGATCAGGGAACCGGCTGTATCTCGGGTTTGGTAAATCTGTGTGTGCTCTCAGCAAAACATTGCCCGTCCTGAGACGAGATCGTGTCAGTTAAGGGGGAGGGAAAAGAGTTTCTTGCTTTAATACACAAACCTTATGACTTCAATCAGCCATGAAATGCAGAGGTCTTTCAAAAGGGTTTGGGTCCTTGTTGTTTGGTTGTTTTGATTTTTTTTTAAAATATGAACAAAAGAGTGTGAGAAATTAATTTTGCCATTTGATTCAATAGCACAAGTCAAAGATCAGGTTCTGCTGCTTTAGAGGAAGCTGAAGGGCTGAGAGGGAAAGCCATGCAGCTCGTATGTCTGTACAAAGCAGAAATATAAAGGCAGACTGAGAAAGAAAGAGGAGGGAAAAAAATCATAGAGAAACGTCTTGAAACTGAGAGACTCTAAATCATTCAGCCATGGCAAATTCAAACACACAAAGGAGGGGATGCTAAATTAACAGTGCTTTTTACATAGAGCCCAAATAAAACTGTAATCAGCGACGCGTTACTTTTCATTAAGCGAGTTTGACAGGAGCATATTCAGCCTCGACAAGGGAACAGGAGCGAAGAAATATACGGCTCTCCCAGCCCGAGTCATAAGATAATTCCTTAAGCTCCATTAACAACTCTTAGCCGCAGGAAATGGGCTCCCTGAAAACATCTCCAAATCTAAAAGCTTTATCGACCTCTCAAACCTCTGCTGATGGTTCTATTTTTTTAAAAAAACTTAGAGGCGAGACGTCCAGCAAGGTAATAGACTTTGACACAACACCTTCTTAACTAGAGAGAGAGAGGCAGAGAAAACGAGACCTTAAATGATATTTAAAAGGCAGCCAATTAAGATTTAAAATGATTGTCTCCTGAGATTATGCATGCGATTTATGTCATCTACTTTTTTTTTCCCAGACGTGCATGCAAAATTGCAATGGGGCATATTGCCTGTTCCTTAAATGATGATGATAATGATAATATTAATAATAATAATAACAATAATAGAAGAAACAGTAGCAATTAACAATCTGTGGATATCTCACATAATTGCAAATGATAATCCAGGAAAGGGTAGTGTTTAGGTAACCTGATTATAAAGCATCTTGCAACAGCCAGCTTATTTATAGGTGTCTAATTAAAAGACAGATAGATGAAATGATTCACACATTATCCACTAATGTTCAGGAGCACATTTCTTTTCATCCTGAGCGAATATTCGACTATTAAAGTCACATAATTAATTTATAGTCAAACAATCCAGTGTAGCATCTCCTTCCCACTGGCCACATGGTAAAGTGTCCAAGAAGATTTTGTCTTGGCAACACTGATTATATATTTTTAAGATATAATGGTTCAGAAGGAGACTCTGACTTACTACAGTCTTTTTGGTACACGTTTGCCTTTTCCATTTAAATCTGACCTTCAAATAATATGAAGGCTTGCGTGTGTGAAAGTGTATCCAGTTAAATGCCAAGAAAAGAGTTAATGCTTACCTTGTATCATTTCATGCAGAAATTCTGTAAAATGCAAGAAAATATTATAACTTGCCGATTTTGTGAGCGATCAGAAATTCTTTCAATGAGTGTGATTTCTAGATGAATGAGGTGAAAAAAGATCATTCAAACACCACTGTGTTTTGGCCAAAGGTCAAAGTGTTTTTGTCCTCACTTAGAAGAAGTCAGTTCTGTCTATGAAGCGATGAACTGGGATCTGAGTCCTGTGTCTCTTGAGGGCTGGGCATGTAACTTAGTCCTTTAGAAAAGTGAAGAATCAAGGAATGTTAATGGTCAAATTATACATTTTTATTTGCGGGGTAAAAACCAAAAGTAATAATTGTGCTTGTTCTTAAAGAGGAAGCTATTTTTAATACAATAGCTAATGGCCAAAACAACAGTCCTGAAATGTGACATCTGGCATGTTTCAACTCACATTTACTGTCAAAAAGTCTGTGAGGTGCTTGGGACTTTTGGGAAGCATTCTCTTCATACTCCTTGTGGAATGGCATCACGGTAGATAATAATCCTCGATTTGTAGGCCCCCTCAGAAAGCAGTCTTAATATACACACCAGCTATATGTGCCTGGAGGCAGCTTAATGCATAAATAATTGGTCTCCTGTACCGTATGACTATACAGCAAAACCTGAATTTGGCTTAGAACCTGAAGACACATTTAACATAACCTGAAGAACCAAGGGAAGAGGAAATACTTGGGAGCAATTCAAAAGCAAATGGTAGTAATTGCTTCCCAGTGTGCCCCCACTGCAACGAGAAATGGGACTGTTTTCAGGGAGGAAAGAAAGAAGCCTCCTACAACCTAGAGAGAGTGCATACATGCAAGCCCCGCTGGTATCCTGCTCCCCACAGTGGGGGAATGTGGCATGAGAACAGTGATTGACCTACTTACAGTGCTCAAGAGCTATTTCTTGTCCATCCCTGTTTAAGGAAAGCGTGAAAATGAAGGAAATATCTTGAAGGAAAATGTTCTTTTAATGTTTTTGGGTTTTTTCCTGACATTAAAAAATTCTTTTATTCATTCATTTGGCTAAACAAAAGCGAGGGCATAAAAATCTTTTTCTTCTCAGTTTTACCTCCATTTCCTTTCTCCAAATCAGCATGTCCTTATTTAAATTTTGAAATAGGTTTCCATAGTAGTTGGTGAGTATTTTGTCAATGGTTTATGTGGAATCACAATCAGGTCATTTTTCAAAGACTACCTCAAAAATCTTTCTGAAATACTGCAAAGAATGATGGTGACAATGAAATGGAACCAAGGAAACACCTACTTTTAACAGTATTTCTTTAATTTATACTGCTCATATAGAATGCCAAAAATCAAACAATTAAAAAATATCTACTTGAGATTTCATCAGGTATTTTCCTATGTGCATTGTATTGTGAAACAGGATTAAAACATTTGCTAGAAATATAGAACAAAGCTGAATAACCAATACTTTATCTAAGTCATTGTGACAGGAGAGGTGCTACATCAAAGCCTAACGTGTCTCCTAAAGTTCTGCCCTCTATCATGGTATCTATTGATACTGGGCTTTAATGACCTGAGAAGTCACTCAAAATGAGTTCTGTTGCCTCAGTATGAAGGTGCTCAGCTAACAAACAGGTTCACTATGTTAGTATTTTTGCCAAGGGGAAAATTATTGGAAAGGTAGGACAGTGCTCAAAGAATGAGTTGAAGTGGAACATTTCCATGGTAGGAGAAATGAATAAAGAGGGAAGTGAACAGAATGCTTTGCTTTTGAACCTTCATGCCGTTAGGTTACCCTTTTTTTGGACATACCATCAACTTCTCCCTGACCTTGTGACACAAATGCCTGACAAATCACAGGATCACAGAATATTCAGAGTTGGAAGGAATCCACAAGGGCCATCAAGTCCAACTCTTAAGTGACTGGCTCATACAGGGATGGGAGCCACAATCTTGGTGTTACTGGCACCACACTCCAACCAATTAAGCAAGAGAGATAGAAGCTGGGAGATGCTGTCTTTTAGTCCGTCAAATATGTGATCAAGTACTGATAACATTAATTTTTGGAGTCTTATTTGCCACAAACTCCAGTGTACATGACTTAATTCTTTGGTTACAGCCTTCAGAGAGAAACAAGTAGAAATCTGTCCACTTTAAGGAGCAATCTCATAATCTTGCAGGTAAAGGTAAACCAGATCTGAAGCAGCCTGGACAGTCTTGTAGTCTGTTTACCACAGGTAGGTTTGGCATACAGTAGCTGGAATAAGTAACAACCAAAAAAATTATGAATCCATGTTGATTTTACTGGGGAAGTAAGGTGAGAAAGTCCCACCATGCCAGAAGGCTGGAGGAAAAGGAGCAGAGGATGGGAAATTATTGTGGTAGGAATTCAAGGGGTTTAAAGTCCATATGTCAACCCAGTACTGATTTCTGCCTTTATTTACACCAGACTTAGTCAGTTTGAACTCAGACTAGCTTCACTGGAGCTTCTCCATATTTATAATACCACATTAGACAGCAGGAAGGATCCTTGTGTGTGAAGGGTAAAGCTCTACTTTACAGTGACACAGTCCTTGCATGTAAGTCTGGGGGTTAAAAACATTCACAAAGTATATGAATGGAACCTCACAGTACGTAACTGGTTTAGATTAAGGATTTTAGATATATAAATGGAGTGCTTTCGTGAAGTGGGCCAGTTCATGTTATATTTCTTCTGTATTAAATTGAAGCAAAAGGAATCCACAAATGTGGAGGCCAGAAGTCAGATTCTCAAACTTATTTCCAGGTTTAGTGTCAAACATTTCCACTAAGCCCCTTTCCTCTGACAATAACACAATAGAGGGAAACATCAAGAGTTTTCATCTTCCCATCTGGAGGAATGCAAAGGCTCTCTTGGTTGACAGAACTGCTCTTCTCCCCTCTGCTGCCACACAACCTAGTCTGTAAAAGGTCTTCAAATACAACTATTCTCTTGCTATGCAGAAATCTTTGCTGCTGCTCTTCCTTTGCTTGAATTTTTCTTTTTTAGGAGAAGTGATGAAAAAGGAAGAAAAATCAGGTAGGGAAAAATGTCCTTCACTTGAACCTGTACTCACAGATGCAACCTTGTGCCTGCCACTGTGGGTGGGAGGCATTGTCAGCACTGGGCTGAATTCTGCAAGTTCGAGGAGCCGTGTAAAACAAAGGTAATCCTGGAAACAGCCACAACACGTCCATTTCACACATTCACTACATTTAGTGAAATAAACTTTGCCAACATCCTAAAGTAAGACTTTTGAATTGAAATGAAGGACATACAAAACTCAAATTATAATTTACTAACAAAAAAAAAAAAGGCAAGAGAAAGAGCCAATTTTGCAAGTTGACTGAAGAGGAAGGAACTTTAAATACTTAGCTGATTCTGAGAAATGAGCCTTGTTCCGTAAGAGCAAAACAAAAGGGCACAAACACCAAATCCTGACCCCAAATCAATGGATGAACAAGATGCACAACATATCTCATCTTATTCTGTTGTGAATCTTCATTACAAACAAAGAAAAAGCTGAAAAGCAAATGAACAATACAGAAACCAAGTTGTACATCAAGAAAATAAAATTTCCTAGTTGCTGGAGGTGACTGATAGAAATCTGGGAGAATGGGATTGCACACATATAGTATGAGTAGGAAGAAACTGCTTATTGCAAACAATAAGCAGATAATGCTTCAGCTTCTTGAAACAAATCTGTCAGTGCTTCCTGCAAACACTAACACCTGCTTTTGGAAAGGCTTTAATTAACTATGCATAGATTATTCCTTCATGCTATCCTTCTCTAATTGATAACAGTTAAAAAAATATGATACATGTAGAACATGATATGTGTAGAACTAATTTACAGCTGCCACTATTTCAAAACTATAGTTTCTTGATCCTGAAGAGCATAACTGAGCCAATGATGTCACCAAAAGTGCTCAGTTTTTAATCCAGGAAACAGTACTATAATATCAGTCTAAAAACCAGAGCCACAATGCATGGGAGAATCAGCCAAATCTATTTACTGCTCTCTCTGATCAGCCTTGTAAAGGGATGGTTTGGGCTGAATTTTAGCCCTGTGGTCTGCCTTTCAGTTATCTCCCAAACTAAGTATAGCTACATCAATATCCCAATCCTTTGCAAACATCCCAAGCTCTTCACAACCTAACTTCAGGCCTGGATGCTGAAGAATGAAGAGATTTGTTACTCTTGAGCATGAGGGACCCACAGGGTGGGCACAATGTGATGTCTTGAAGTCTTCTCAATGCTGCTGCCAGGATTGCCAGAGAAAGGATGCAGCTGATTCTTGACAGACTGTGAGCAAGTGCTGACATCCTCCTCTCTCGAATCCCGGTGGTAGGGCACACAGGGACAGAGCGGATCAGGGACATTCCATTTTGTGATGCATCACTTACAGGAGAGTGGTGAAATGCAATGTTCTGCTCACTGGAAGTGTGTTCCCAAATTTGATACGAAGTCAGCTCAGCACAGGAAGAGATTCTGCAGACCAAGAGGTAACAGCAGCTTGTTTTTCCCAGTGAGTGGCTGTTATGTGTATGGGAGAGGTACAGATGAAGCAGGATCCTTGCAAAGATAGCTGCAGACAATCCTCCATTGGGCATACCTCATTTCAGCTGCAATGCCCCTGGAGGTGTTATTTTTAAGCAGTTGGCACTGTAGATGGCCAGGAGAATGGGATAGGAAGTATTGTAACGGGGCTGAGATAGCTGCTGTCACTGAGGTAGCTGACTGGTAGACAGATAGCTCTACAAATAGGACAACATTAAGAAAAGGGTGTAAGGAAGTGTTTTATTTTCATTCCATTGCCTTTAACTACTATAAATTCTTCAGGCACTGAGATGTAAGGAGACAAGATTCTCAGCCTTCCTCTTGACTTATCCTGATTAATGCTATGCCAGAAGGAAGTAATATATTAATTTTTTGTGATCTGGAAAAGGATAAGTCTCTGACTTTGCATATGTTACCAAAACTGAGTCAGAAAATGCAGTCCTAAAGGCAGGCTTTGGCACATTTCTCACCAGTGAGGCTTCCTGAACTGAAGAGGGATGTGTGGCCATGATTATTGCATCCAGCTTCCAAAAAGGATGCCTCCTTCTTCAAAGCCTGAGATAATGCTTCTAACTGAAAAAAGACTGAATCCACTCCACACGCAGATTCAAATGTGTGATAAAAACCAGAGGTACTTTAGTGGGTACCCCATGTCACCAAATCTTTGCGTGGCAAGAGTAAGACTAATTTAAGACTGAATATGTTCAGTGACTACACTCTGCAAAAACACAGTATATGCTCTTAATCAGTACCATATTATCTAGCAGCTTCAGCGATGACAGGCTGCCACATGTGTTGGGGATTTTGATTAAAGGCTGGGCAATTCTCTGAGAAATGGGAGTTAATTACTTTGGACCAGTTTGCTGCCTTCACTTCAGAGCTGTTTCTGCAGCACGTTTCACTCCGTGCTGGTGCTGAACTGCGAAGTGGTTAAGCAGGTTCTTTATCCTTCGAGATCTGGGCCTTGACATTTGCATAAATAATCCTGATGAAAAAGCTTTGTTCAGACCAGACTAGGGCATCCCATCCCTCCTTTCTTCCTCTGCAAGGTCCTGAAGATTCTGGTTGAAGAAATCGGCAGTTACAAAGACCATATTGATATTAAACTTGCTTTAAAACCTGGAAGTTCAGTATTGTGTTCCTCTTGAATGCTGATTTCTCTTATCTTTTGTACCTGCCCACTGGGTCTTGGCCCTGCCCCTCTGAAGTGCACAGAAAGAATTGAGGATCACAGAATCTGCTTTCTCTCACTGTGACCCATCATACACGTAATTTGCCTTAACTGAACTGGACTGAACTTGCCTATTTATGTATCTACAGGTAGATACATAAATGTCAATCATGGTCTCTGTTGTTTAGTGCAGTTCTACTGTATTACTACTGCAGGTTAGGAAAGAAGTGAGCAGGTAATTCAGGGTGGGATTGGTGTGCACCAGGAAAGCTGCATGACAATTCATGCATAGTACTTTGTGTGACGATGTCTAGTTTAAGTAATATCGACTTTTTGATTACCACAATTATTCACATTGATTATAAAAAGGAAAAAGCCCTACTTGAATTGCGTCAGATATTTGCGTGAATATATCTCTGTAGTGAAAAAGGAAATGTTTCTGATGGGCATATTTCTGAATTTTTTTCTCATTATTTTAAAATAAGTATTTGAGCTTGTTCCCTAACTCATACATGTCAGCAAAAGCTAAATGAAATAAACTATATAAGCTGCATACTTTAGCTTTAATAAAATTCAGTACATTTCATTTATTTTTAATACATTTAAGTATGGCATAAGATAAAAACTATCTGTATACTTTAATACATATAGACAGACATATATATTTACAAACCTTGCTTAAGTAGTCTTCTCATTTTCTTTCAAAGGCCCCTAAGGAGTCAAATGACATATGGCAAGAATTCTTTTAAGGTAATCATATAAGAAAAACTAAGCAGATGGAAATACATGGTCATTGACTATAAGATCAAACTCCCCAGTGAGTCTGTTGTGAACACCCAGTCTACACTGAAATGGGGTTTTATTCTTCCCAATCTGTATTTTGTACAAAACGTGTGCTTTCCGTTTTAAAGCAAATGTACACATTGAGTCATAAGATTAGTGTTTTTTGAAAACAGAGTTGGAGTAAAAATTCCCACTTGTAAGTTTAGGATCAAGCACTTAAAAATAATTATTATTTTTCTATTAGCAACTTCCAAAGTTATAATTAAAATACAATTTGAATTCAGACACAGTAGTCCCACCTAAGGGTAAGACATCAGCTAATTCAACTGAAAGTTGAGGCTCTCACTTTTCACAGTTGACACACTTGCTCCCATTTTTAGATTTCTTTGAGTATGTAAAACAATTTTTAAAAAGCAGATGGGCTTTTATGCTGCCATTTTTAGCAATTCTTAATTCATTACTGCTCAAGTTTTAATTATTAGCACAATTCAGATATAGTGATGGTTTTAAAGTCTCTAGGAAAGAGAGTAAAACAAAAAAAGTCTTAAATAGTTTAATTATAAAGCAAATAAACAAGTGCAGTAAAAATTCACATATTTTTCACACAAAATCAATTTTACAGTGGACCAGTAATATCTGTGACTCCACTATTTTTTCAAGTGTACAAGTGATTCATATTTAGCCTACTTGTCACGACAAGTTTGATTTCCAAAACTGGAAACTCAGTAATTGCCTGCAGTTTTGGTAGAAGTTTTGCTGAGCCCTACAACCCAACAGCATAGGAGGGTGCAGCCAAGGATAGCTAGACTATGGTTTTGATTCTACAGAACAAAAATCCTCATTAAAACGTTCTTCAAAATCCTGGCCCAAAATTTTATAAATACAGTAAAATAAGCTGGGGTGCAGGAGTTTGGGAATCCAAGGAACAGGAACATCCAGAAAAAATTATAGAAATCTGCTGGAACCTCATATATTGTTGACTTTTCATTACAGGTGTTTTGGTATTTGACAGTTACATACTGTACATAATTAATTTGGTCCTTTTCCCCATAATGTACATGACCTGATTGTAATTTTCACAAATTGGATAATTTTTCATAATTATTTATCACATCATTTATGTGAACAAATGTCAGGCTATGGTTTGTCTTCAAATGCAGAGCTGCACCTTCTGCTATGTATGACTGATCGTGCAAACCCATAACCCTGGCCTCTTCTCTGGACACTCTTTATAAATAGGAGCAGAACAAAAAATATTTCAAAAGCTTTGAAATTTTAAGGGAAAGCAGAGAATGCTTTAAGCAGGAAAAGGCAGTAGACATAGGAAAATTAGGACAGCTTGTGCTTTTCCTGTTATTATTTACAAAACTTTCCTTTTTCAAAGGATTATGTTTGATTACACTCATAGACAGAAGATTAACAAATAGTTTGTGGGTTTTTTTAACACATCAAAGTCAACAGAAATACAGGATTTAAAACATTTCAAAAATCTTAGGTTTCTTTGCAGCAACTAAAGTGTCTCATGCTAAGCCAAAGGAGGTATATGGCTTACTGCCTCATCTTAGATTCTCACTTTTAAAATCTCAGCTTTCTCATTGTGCCCCACAGAGAATTTGTTCCTGCATAATGAGAAGAGCGAGGAAACCACCTGCAGACAAGCAAAAAACTAAAGTGTCTCTCCTAATCAACTTTAACTTACTCTACAGCCAGTGGAAAGAGATGCTTCCTATGGCAGCTCCTCTGATCTCCAGTATCCACAATGAGTTAGAGGAATCCCACTCAAGGATTTGCTGTGAATTTAGGCAAGTACTTTCCAGGGCTTTCCTACTCACTGGCTGTTGCTTCATTCTAACATGTTGGTCTGTCTCAATACAGGTCTGTTTATTTAGACTCCTTTTAGTAATGCTCTGAAGGGAGTTCCAGGAGCTGACCTGTACAGGAGACCTCAGCAGAATTGCTGACACTGAAGCTTTGTCTGTACTGAAGGCTTGTGCCTTCACTCTCTCAGTCCCAGTCCCTTTACTACCCACAGCAGGGGATTGCTGGAGCAGATCTTGACTCCCTCCTTGCTTGTTCAGTTTTCCTTCAAAGGCAGGATAGGGTGGACAGAAGAAACAGGGATTTGTCTCAGCATTCAGGTGTGCTTCCCTAACATGTGGGCCAGGACACAGCATCCGTGGGTAACTCAGCCTGGCTGGATCTTCCTTCCAGCTGTTCCAGCAGCACTCTCAAACCTCTCTTAACCCAAACACAGAGCTCTTAGCACTGGTTCAGACAAAATGGGGAAGGATGAAATAATCTGGACATATGGTGGTCGCTTCTCTGTTTCCCTGAACAGCACTCTCTGTTGAGCTGGTTTGTGCCTTTTGATCTGGACTCTCCACAAAGCAATAGTTAAGAGGGAACAGCATTAGCCTTCATAAGTAAAGTTGGGAGCTAAATATGCCTCACACCCATTGAAATAAGGGAGACATTGCTAGCATACCTCTCCATCCTGCAAGGCCTGCTATCAGCATCCTGCAATCCTCACTGGCGTGCTGCTACTTCTTCCCTTTCCTGCTAGCCTGCAGCTGTGGTGGCTGCTCAGGCTCTGTGATACAGTCTTTGCTTTGATACCACACTAAAGGTTTTAAAGTGGAACATGCCACAGAATTAGGAAGGGTGAATTGGCTTGCTTTCATGAATCATAATCTTCTCTTTCTTCTTCTCCCTCCTTTCCCATGCCCCTTATCACTCATCCTAGTTCTCGACTGGCACTGTTCCCACTAGGTATGCTGTTCTTTCTTTCTTCTCTCAGTTTCTCACTGTTACTGTTCTACCTCCTCTTATACCCAGAGAAACTTTCCTGTCTCAACCTCATTTCCAGCTTCTCTTATTTCCACCCCAAATTCCATTCACTCATAACAGTGGTAGCTGTTGATAGCTCCCCAGAGCTCAGAGTGGCTTCTGAGACAAGTAATTTCCCTTAAATGGCCCTACAGTAAAGAAAAAGAAAAAAAATCTGTGTCTTACAGTTTACTACCTGAGGAAAAGGGGTATTTTGAACCTGACATGAGGACAGATGAAGGCAAGCAGCCATAAGTGGGAAAACCTGTTACAAGCTCCAGACTGGCCATGCTCTCTTGTGGCAGCTTCATGCCTCCTACTCCTCCAGAGTGTGAACAGCTGCCCACAGCTGCTTATTGTCCTCAGGCTGCACTTGTTCTGCACAGATCTGTACACTGAGGCTTTGGGAGATTGGCTAGAGCTTCTTGGGGGATCTCTGAATGTGAGGAGACAACCTCATTGATCCCTGGGATCTAGACTTGGCTCTTAAGGCAAATAGTCCTGGTGTGTTGACTGCCTTGTAACTCTTTCTTGAAATGGGTTTCTTTGTGAGGTCAGTTCAAAAGGAACAGAAGTTAGCTGAATGCTGGATAGTAGCAAGCAAAAGCTCAGAGCAAAAGGCTGTACCAGGGCCAAGTCAGGTAGCAGGGATTTTAGTAGCAGGGATTTTTACTTTGCAAACAGAAAGTTGTAGGAAGCTCGGAGCAGAAGCAGTGACAGGAAGACGCCTATGACAGGTCATGGTACAATGCCGAGACTTGCAAAGCTGGTAGAAATATTTGCTGTCAAGAGAAGCCTGAAATTGCAGCTCATTGGCCACTAAGGGAAACTGCTCTATCAGGCCTGCAGGAAAAGGGTCCCTGCGTGGGGGCTGCGATGAATCTGCCCTGACCACTTGCTCTAATTGCTTCTGGTGCTCTGTTTAAACAGCAGTGCTGTCATTCGCAATGGCTGATAGAAGCAAGACCTTAAGTTCAAATGTAGCCAAGGGTTTTATAGAAAACAACGGCTGAGCCTACCCCCATCCTGCAGGTGCAACAGAAGGAGCAACCAAACATTTGTTAGGCCATGGAAGGGTAAGAAACAGGGAGCGCACTGGCCCAGCCCCTTCTCCCACTTTTGCAGGGGGATGGAATTGTGTTGCTCTATCTAACTCAGCTGTCTCTGCAGGCCAAAATACAGAGGCCAAGGGTGCTCTGGCATCAGGTAACTTAGTCCACCAAAACAGTGGAAAAGTAACCCATGGGGAAAAAATCTGGGTTTTGCTTTTTTAGTGAGCTGATGTGAATCAGCAAAGGAAGCAAAAGATCAGCCAGAGATCTACAGCTGGAAGCTGAGACAGGGAGGAAGAGCAGGGGAAGGAGGATAGGAAGCCAGGATGGGGTATACAAAGTTTCCTCCTTTTGTCTGTAGCAGGACATTGTGGGCTCAACTGTGAAACAAAAGCCTTGGGGTGAAGTTACACACCAATTTCAAGCTGATAGCCTTGGTCACTGATACGAGAAGAAGGAAGTCTCTCAGCTTCAAGGCCCCAACATCTTTGTGAGATCCTGTCACACAGTTGTTTGTAACCCTTCTCCTCCTTTCCTTCTGTTTTTTGTGGAAGACTAATTTTCAGAAATCAGATCAAAATTAATTTAGTAATAGAGACTTTCAGAAAAGGGTTTTGTGGATGTGGTAACCTTGTGCAACCACAGTTATTTATGACTTAATAGTTTTGCCCTGCTTGCCTTGCTGTGAACAGACACACTGACAGAAGATCATAGAATCATAAAAGATGACCAATAGGGGAAGGTGTTGGGGAGTTAGCAGGACTTTCAAAAGAAGATATACTGGTTTTGTAATATAAATAGAGGCAGAGACCTCCTGCATCATCACCTGCCAGTGAAGATACAAGGCAGGAATCATACAAACATCATCAAGATCCTTAGGGCATCTCTTTGTTTGTCTATAAAGCTGGGTCACATTTTTGCAGTTTGGGTATCTGTCTACTTTGCACTGCTTTGAAAAGGTCTTTATGGTCTTAGTCTGAAAAGCAATGAAGCATCAGAAACATGTGTTCTTCTTCTATAAGGTGCAGTCCATGGCTGTTGTCTCGTTCCTGGTACTGAGCCAGACTCCCTGATGCTGCTGAGTTCCCAGGACAGTGAGGGAGCTGGTTATAGTTTCCTGGTTATCTGAGTCAGCTGCTGCAATGTATATACACCAGATGACAATCATCCCACAAGGGACTGTTCCCCAAGCTAAGAATAGCAGGAGAAGTGAAAAGAGGGGACTATAAGGGAGGAAAGCTGTCCCAGTGTCTGCACTGAATGGAGCAGGTTGGAGCTTGTACAGCTTTATCGTAATTAATAACAAAAGTGATTGGGACGAGAGGCCTGTAATCTTGGCAGCCCTTCAGCATCTGATCAGCTTCCTTCGATATCTTGAAGTAACTCAGATCTAAAGCACTAGAGCAATCAGGCTCCTGTCAGAGGTGAAAGAGGGTGTTTCTGAGTTTGATCAGAATAAAAAGTTTGTCTCCTTGGAATAATGTCAAGTAAACCTATCAGCTTCCGAGTATGAAGAACCCACCTCACCCGTGGGAATGGGCTCAAAACAAAGGCTTACATTGCACCACTGAGACTCTTGGAATAACCTCTTTTTTCCTGAGACACAGGGGACAGAGTTAGGGAGTTTTGTCCACACAGGAGCTTCCCTGCTTACAACCCTCACCAGCACAGGCGATGCTCCTCCTTTTCCAGCTGAACAGCACAATGCACTGCCAGCACAGACCACCCCATGGTGCTGGATGATAGATACCTGCTCCTCCTGCCACCAGACCTTGTGCTTTTCCTCTGTTTCTGTTCCAGGAGTAACTGCTAAAAAGCTTTAAATACCCAAAGCAAATATTCATTTACATCCAAGAAGTTGTTTGATAAGCATCCCTAGTTTTCTCTTGATATCGTTTCCTGTGTAACTTTCTCAGTAGAACAACATGCACCATATTCAACATTTTGAGTTATACCTGTAAATAGTTCTTTGCCCCGTATACTTTAGGTAGTATGAACACTATGCCTAGTCACCAGTGATGATTGTCACTTGAGCATCTGGGCAAGACAAAACAACAAAACTGTCAAAAGACCACAAGTTAGAAAGAGCAAACTTGCCTCTTCTGATTTTCCATTTACTAAAATAGGTTTGCATGGCCAAAGTCTACTTTGAGCTCGATTTTCATTATGCAATTGTTGTATGACACATAAAAACTAAATTTCTTCTTTATAATTTTCTAGTTACTGGATGATACCCAAACACTTAACAGGAGTATGGCAAGGCCAGTTCTCCCACTCTTCATTCCAAGGTAACAAAGCTAGTAATTTTCATACTTAGGTGCTGCTGAAGTACAGCTACTGCAGGCTTTCTAATCCACAGCCACCTTGAATTTATTGTCTTACAACAGTAGTATTAGCTATAGAATAATTTTACCTGTGGCTATAGATGTTCTAAATTGTCCGAAGTTACAATGTCTGTCCTGCAGAAACTTCTGCCTTTTTACAGGATATTCTTACTGAATTGCTTGTGAAACAGGTGATGTGGCTCTTCAACACTTGCTGAACAAAATAAGCATTTCCTAACACTCATTCTCACTAAAGAGGAGTTGTTTTCTACCAAAGGCACAAGAAAGAAGCCTGAATAAAGACCTTTGTGAATGAGAAAAACAGGTAAAATATCTTTGAATTATGGAAATCCTTAGCTCTGAGTATAAATTCAGGTCTGTGGCAATTTGTAAGTCTTTAGAAGCTTGAGGCAAGACTTATGACCTGGGTTACGTCGCCAGTGATCCCAGAGACCTGGACTGGCCTTCTTTCAGTAGAGTCTGAAACTGTAGGTCAAAATATGTCCTTTGTATGCATTTGAAGTTGGAAAGCTGTTTTTCTAAACATTTCTTCTCAAATTACTCATTTCTATCCAAAAGCAGTAGTAACAGATAATCCAGGTTTCAGTTTCATGGCAGCATTATGATTCATATCCCTGTATGTCTATTCTATATGTATGTTTTATTAAGTATCCTCAGTAATTTAGGCATGAAACAACACACTTTCTGTTCCTTAGAAATAGCAGTGATACTGAGTATTTTTCAATTCTATTTTGATTTGATGGCAACAGGCTCTTGTTTTCCTCCTGCTAGCAATCAACCAGACTATTCAATTTGTATTCACTTGAAAAAGTTAATATTTGTACCTAATATGATCATTGTACTGTCATATATTAATAGACTGTCACAGTCATTCCTCAGAAAAGCATGAAGTCTGAGGGGAACATCTGCCAATCTATTTCTCCTCCTGAAAGTAGAATACCTTATTACTCAATGGAGGTTACACACGGGATCAGTGATATATATGAATTAAAATCCCTTGCACATGTGTTTAAGGTAATTTTCATCTGATTTCACTCATAATTCAGATGTCCCCATTCTTTTCAAGAGTGCATTATATTTTCTTTTCCTTCTTCTTTTCATGATTTGGTTTACTTTTCACAGGTTTCCAGATTTGTCATGTTCCACGTGGAAAGTAAGTATCAGGATTTTTTTGTCCTGCCTTGGAATTGCTCAGGTGACTCATTAAGATGAGAGCACACTCGTTTTCTGAGATGAAGGAAGACCACATTCTAGTTTTGATGTTTCCAGCGTAAAAATCTCAAAGTGCCATTAACAGTTCTTCCAAGCTCCAAAGCAAGAACTATTAACAAAATTTTGACACTTTTGTGTTTCCTTTTGACAATTTCCTATTTAATTGATCATTAAGGTGGAGATCACACTCATGCTCTGTCCCTGTCCCTCACAGACACAGATCTCTTTATAGCACCAGCTCCCCACAAGACACACACACACACAGTCTCTTCAAGGCTCCTTGATCCCTACAAGCCCCCACACTGTCTGAACCATCAGCCCTGGGAAAGAAGCAGTTGCCTTGCCCTCCATGTGGCAGCTGTTGCATTTGGGAGGGAACAGATGGACCTGGCAAGGTCCACTTGGGTGCGCCACCTACTCCAGTGGGTCGAGTTGGAAGCTGAACTGCAGGGAACCAACAGTAAGGTCTTAAACAAACACTGGAGCACGGGCTGGAGCCCTGGCCTGTCCCAGTGTCAGACAAGGAGCCTGTGCTGTGGCATGCAGGGTGCTTCTGTTGGCAGTAAGACCACGTAAATCCTCAAGCATAAAGGAGGGAAGGTGATCTTTTTCTTACACCTGGTTGTAGGTTTGCAGACGAGTCTGACACAGGACCAAAAATTAGCTTTTTTTTGCAGGTCACAATCTTATCTTTCAAGAGAAGGTTTTAGTCCTCCGTCCATTTGTGTACCCAGGCTATAGCTTTCAGAACATTCTCCTTGAGGAGGGGTAAAACTGTCACTGTGTTTTACCCACCTAAGGGAAAACCTCAAAGATTAATGGTGCAAAATGAGCTTTCTAGCACTTTTCATTTGCATCATGGTATATTCATGATTTAAAGTTCACAGACATATAGAGAGCTGTGACAAGTGTCATGTCTGAGCGTGGCTGTGGTGCCACTGTCAGCCAAGCTAGTTTCCAGTGGTAAGGATATGGCCCTGCGTTTTGCAAGTATTTGTGTTATTTTTCCCATGGAAGCTCCCTTTTATAAATATTTACAGGTTCACACAAAATGCACGTGAAAATACATACACAGAAGCCAACACGCACACATCCAAATACCTAAAATTCCCTGCTCCTTTTAGAAAATCATCACTACACAGGAACAGTATTTTCTGCACACTCAGTGATTATAAAATATCAGGTTAATGTGCTGTGTGCTTTATCTATCGCTGTGGATTTGACAAATAGGTTATTTTCACCATTTTTGTTAAAACAACACAAACCTGGTTTCTTCGAAGTCTGCATTTTTTACATTTGAAAGTAAACATCCCCTAAAAACAATCATCCTTTGCAATAGCCTTATTTCGTATCTTCTCACTCCTCAGTGGAATGAATTGCTCATGCAGCTGGCAGCATTTAGCTTTATGTTTAGTGATGTGGCCAGGTTTCATAATGCTGTGAATACCAAACCATAAAACCGCTTTTCAAAAGCAAATTCATAAATGCGCTCATGCATACCTTTTTGAGTTATGAGGTGGCTGCAGATTTGGCAGTGCTGACTTGATGCAGCTTTGACAGGTTAGGTTAAAGGATTAAGTCTAGTCTGTCTTCACTTTGCCCTGGCTCTGACACACTCTAAAAAAAGTTGTAGGCTGGCTCTGTGCCTAGTATGACCTCTACATCTCCTCAGAGTGACAACACTTCCCTTTAAGGCTCTCCAAAGGTCAAGGCAGATAACTTGTTGAGTCTTCCAGATACCTTCTTATCTGTGGCTCTTCCTCCTAACCTCACACAGTGGAAGAAATATGCAAAACCTTGGAGGAAAACAAATCAGGCTTCATGAGGAATAACCAGCACTGGATCAAATATTTCTATCAACCTTTTCTTTATTATACGTTCCTTATTTACAACAAATATCTGAGATCATGGGTCAGTAAAATCAGATACGTGTTCCATAAAAAGAGATCTCATAGCCCATCTTCTTTTTGCGCTGGCTAATTTGCAATTGAAAGCAACTTTCAAGCACTTAAAAAGAGAGAGCTGGGGAAATAATGATATGGTGACAGAAGAGTACACTTCTACAAAAAAAGCTTGTGGTATTTGTTTAACAACTGTTCACCTTTGAGAAAAAAAATAATGTGAACAAATATGATGATAAGTTCAGCCTTTTATTCTGGCATTATGCCAAAAACTTTTACAGAGAAGTGTTGGTATATGCAAGCTTCATAGAGGTTAATAGATTTTAAAAAACAGAATACCATCTGGTTTTCTCTATGATTTATCCATTTAATTTCATCTAGTATTGTGTTGTGTTTAAAGGCTTGTGACTGACTGCAAAACATCATTCAGGAAAGAGAAAAAAACCTCAACATTCAGTTTTGATGTACAAGTTGAAATTAGAAAAAATTAAAAAATCTTTCTATACACAGTGTTATCACTTTATATTCTGGTTACTTGAATGAGTACTTTTGTCTTCTGAATTCAAGTGCCTTACTGAAAGGAAATACTTTTGGCAGTTACAGAACTACATACAGGGCACATACATCTCTTGAGTATGATTCTTTGAGAGAAGCTAAAATTTTTAAGCTTCTTGTAGGTTTGGTTGCAAAGTGGAATTTTCTGTCTGCAAAATCATTCCTATAGCTCTTGTCTGAGCACTCTGCCAGATTTTTAAATCTTTTTTGAAGAATAGATATCAGACTGCATTTTGGCAATGGTGTCGGTAATTTTGTGGACAGACAGAACACAGCCCTCCTCCCCTGTTCCATGATTTCTTGTTTGTAAATCCACAGACTTACACTAATCCTCTTTGCTGTAGCACCAGATGAGAAAATATTTCCACTGAAAAAGTATTATTACCTTTCCAGGTTTAGTGCTTCTTAAAGTATTCTCTCCTTAATGTTAGATCTTGCATTTTTTAACCTGCATTGGGGCTTTACATTTGGTTATATTAAAATATGTATTTCCCCAGTTCATTAAACAATTAAAAGGATCATGTACAGACAATCCAGAATCATGATTATTTTTTTACCACAGTTTCTCTTTTTGTGGCACCTGCAAATCTTATCAACAATTCTTTTATATTTCTTATATGCTTTTTTCAATGATTTATGTCTGCACTAGAGCAAGAACTGGTCTGTGTGAGACCGCAGTGAAAGCATACTTGATTATGATACTCTGGTAATTAGTCTATTGGATATTTATCATTCACAAATCACATATCATATTGTCTTATGACAGTGAGAAATTTGCATGGTGATATGTGGAAAACTGTATAGATATTCAGCCTGAACAAAATAATAAAGGTACCTTTAATCAGCTCATCATCTCTTAAGAAAGAAATGAGGCCAGCAAAAACTGGTTTATGTAAAAAAAAAAATTTAAAAAAAAGAGGTCAGTTGAAAGGAATTGTAATCTCATCCTTTATTTTTCATATTAGTTATCCTATTATTTTGATAAACTCCACGTCATCTTTACGGGTTTATTCTAATGATAATTTTAAAGTACAAATTTACTTGCCATCCTTTAGAATTTCCCTGCCATTCTGAAATTTTAAAATGTTACCAGGAACAACATTCAAAATTATTTGAAAACTCTTGGATTTAAATGATAAAGATTCCTTTGTAAAAAGCCCTTGTGATAGATGCATAACTTGTTTCTGAAGCCCATTTATTTCTAACAGTGCAAATGACTTTGTGACCAGGGTTTTTTTCCATTACAGAGCACCTGAAGTAAGGAGTTATAAACCCAACTTAGAACATCACTATAAGCCCAGCGACTGACATGCATTTCCCCATATTGTTGTTTGAACCTACAAATGCATGACCCTAGAGTCAGGTCAGTTTGAGACTGGGTTTCTGTCCCTTTATAGAAGAAGAAGAGCAAGGAGAGGGGGAAGGAAAAAACACTGTGATGTTCACCATCTGAGGTTTTGGTTGCTTTGTTTATTTCTTTAAGTATTGCCAAACACAATGTTTGCTTCATGGGCTGAAGGAGTGTGAGGATAAGAAGGTGTCAGGCCAGAGGCTGGGACAAGAATGTCCATCTTCCTGCAGTGCAGGAACACAAGTGTGCCCTGCTCCCAGCAAGTGTGAGATCCATGCTGCCACAATTTGCTCCTCAGCAAGGGGTGCAACCCAAAAAGCTCAACACCTGCATGTTTAAATGCAAAGAGGGTAGATTTAGATTCGATATTAGGAAGAAATTCTCTGTGACCCTGGCACAAGTTGCTCAGAGAAGTGGTGGACACCCCATCCCTGGAAGTGTGTACTTTACTAAACATGCACCAAATATAGCAGTGTATGCAGACTGTCCTCACTGTAAAGCTCTTGCTTCCTTGAGCACATTTTGGAGTCACTACCAGCAGATACATCAATGTTTAGCAAAGTACTGAAGCTCAATACCATATATTCTGCTTGTCAGTCTACACCCAAGAAGATTCACAGCGTGAGATTTAAATTTTCTTTCTAAAGAGCTTACACATCCTTAAATCTAATTATCCTATGAACCCGAAAAACAGTTTTGTGAACTTAAGTGCCCATCGATTATGATTCAAGAGTAGTTTTAAGCAGGCCAATTTCTACACGGAGTTATTATCCAGCGTGGATTGCTGAGTGTAAAGAGGACAATGGTTCAACAAGGAATAAAAATGAATTTCATGTTTTAACATTAGAAAGAGTAAACAAGATCATGTATTAATTAAATAAAAGACTAAACAGGACAAACCTTTGGAACAACAGACATAACATTTAAGAATAAAATCAACATGGCAGGGTAAAGGTCGGAGAAGATCAAGTAAGACGCTAATAGTTGTGCTTTTTCCATTTTCTTATCGATCAATATTATGTTTTTCCCAGTGAAAGTGCAACAGCAGAGTTATTGCTGACCTTTTTCTCACCCTTCCATTGTGTATAAAATCACAGCAAAATAACAAACAACTTCATAAGCTGCAGAATTTTTTGAGTCAAAAAGCCTATGTCCAAAAAATAATTGTTTAAATGATGAATAGTAAAAAATGCTCTTTCCATGGTAAAAAGTAATCTACCTCTCTCCTAATTACACATGTGAAAATCTTTCTGCCAGCTTAAAAGTCAATAGATACACATTTTGAGGGGAAAATATTGCAATAAACTTTGCCAGCACTTTAAACAATTGACAGGTCAAATAAACTCTCATCAACAAGAATAGGAATTAAGTATATATTTCAATAAGAACTAAGGAAATATATATTTCACTTATTATAACATTCATTTTTTTCCTGATGTTCAATTCCTCCTTCTCACTTTATTGTAGCATGGATCAAAATTCCGTTTATTAACAATGATTACCCATATTGCTCTTTTAAAAACTCAGAATAAGCTTTTGTAAGAACTTTACATTCCTTACTAATAAGGACATGGATGGTCGCAGTGAGCAATTCAATCAGAAAATTGTGTGTTCTGTTCCAGCAAAATGACACTTTCCATTTTCTGCCTCTGCCACGGCCACCAGGAAGAATGACACAGAAACTGAGGCAAAGAAAAAGAGAAGGAAAAAAAAAAAAAAAGAAAGAAAGAATTTACAGTGATTTCAGTTAATTCAGAATGATACAGTGACTGTTTTGTCCCATTTAATATTTTTATTTTGATCAGTTAAGATTAGGAAAAGAATAAAAATTCACATATGGTAAAGCTGAACTGATTCATCTTGGTGTGTGTCAGAAAAAACACAGGGATATCATGACACACCATAAAGAAACACAAAGTTTCTTTCAAGTGAAAGAAGAAATGCTTATATTTTTCTACTGTAAATTGTATCTGCAGATCCTGTAGATAAAATAAAAAATAGCTAACTGATTTTTGAGAAATATTCACAATTCTCCTTTCAAAAATACATACTGGAAACATGATCAGAAATTAAGAACTGCCTAGTTAAGAATTTATTGTCATTTCCAATGTGCAGGTAGTGAAGATAAAATTTCTCCACATAAAAATTAGATAATCACAGGATTATCTACATACAAACGTAGCTTGATAAACCACACGGTCTGGTGCTCAATGATACAGTAAGGATATGTTTTGTTGCAGAAGTTATACGCTCACTAGATGTCCCTTTATGTGACATACAGGGTGTGGTGGCTTTTGTGGACAAAGGAAGCCTCTTTGTCTTCATAAAAGTTATAGTTGTTTCCCTCATTAAAGGCCAGCAAAGAATAGAAGCATATAAGGTAATTTAAGAATCCATTAAAATCTCAATATTATCTGTCAGATTTCAAAATCTCAACAGAGGCTGCAAAACAGTGAAGATATATCATATACCCATAAAAAACGCTTCATGGGAGATTAGAAACCTTGACAGCTATCACAGCTTCCTCTAGAACCGTGATATAGTTGAAATTTACTCTGAAGCCATGACCTATAAAGATGTGTGATTACTGGAGAACCTCTGCCTTTGTTTAGACAAGAGGGTTGCAGCCAAACTTGTTTTTTTCTGAAGGTACTTGAAAATGAAGCCTCACAGTATTCCGTGAGTATTTTCAAAACACAGATGGCAAATGCAGAGTCTCCAGATGCATTATTTATTACCAAGTCTCATAATTCATTTAATGATGTAATTGTTTTACAAGCATGGGTCATCATTTGTGAATATCTGAGTGTAGTGACATAGAAATTAACCTAATGAAACGCCACTGTCGTGCTTTACTGTGCCACAGCAATTACTGTAGGCAGTACACAGCTCTCCCTTGGTCTCCTCCTCTTCGTTATTCTCACCTTCTGCACTAAACTGAGACTAGTGCTGCTTGAAGTTGCAGAAAACACCACCCAGCAAGAGACAAGATGTTATTTTCTAACTATTAGCCCAGTCATTACAACATTTCCTCAAAGCACTGGAAAGCCACTGGAAATTCTCAAACTCTGGAACTCCAGACAGGTTCTAGCAAGAGCTGTGCAGAAAAGAAGACACCTGAAAACACTAAAACACTGTGATGGAGACATGGGAAAATACAGGACCTCTCATACTACTTTTCTGGCATTTCTTGCTGTACATTTACAGCTTCAACCCCACTTTCCCATCTTTTTAACAATTGCTAGTACCTCACAACATGTAAAGGCCGAATTGAAAAGCATGTCGCAATTCTCTATCTGGTGAGACACTGGCTTTGAGCAGGATATTACTGTAGGATATTACACTTTGGATTATCTAATTCCCAAGGGAACTTTCTCCCTCAGAAAGGCTGCTGTTTAGGGACACTCCTCCTGGGGTGCCATGGCTTTGGAATAAGCACACTTCACTTTCTACTGACCAAGACACACAAAAAGGTATTTCCATAGTAAGGAACTGCAATATTTCTATTTCAAAAGATCTTTGGATGCCATAATACTGCGTGGCTTGCAGCTCACTCTGCTTCTTCTCCTCTGCATTTTCTCACATCTTTTGGAGGGATTTTAACTTCCATTCTCTTTCTTCTTCCTTCCAAATTTCCTCGTGCAGGTCTCCTCTCTGTTCCTGTGGTCTTCTCATTCTGCTTGATTGTCTCTCAAGCTGTCATTGTTTTCATCCATTCTCCACCTTTTTTTCCCTCAGCCTGCCCTAATTTTGTCATGAATGTGGTGATACCCAGCTAACTTTAGATGTATCTCCAACTTGTCAAACATATTCCCGTATTCAAGTTGCTTGATATCTCCCATGATTTTCTGTGGGACTTGGACCCCAGAAGGTCTCTTTGACAGTAGCTGCATTTTCCCTGCATGTTTAGGTGACACTGCAAATGTTGCCTGCCCAGCTAAAGATGGCTTGGAGCTCCTTTTTTTTCTGCCTGGAAAGAATCTTGGGAAGACACCTGTGTTTGAGGGCTGCATGAAAATAGGAGAACAGACAGTACAAAAGAGAAAATGTTTTTGTAAGTGGAAGAAAAACATGAGTGAGGAAAAGCTATGTTGCAAGATATCTGAGAAACAGAACCTCAATAACAATAGCAAAGATGGGGATTTGTCTGCTTCTGCATTTTTCTAAGACGTGGCAGTTGGACCGGAAGTCTTGACAGGACATGGGCAGTGAGTGATCAAGGAATCGACCTGTAGTGACAGGACAGTGCAAGGCAGAGCATCACTAAGCCTGTGAAGCTTACAAAGATAAGAGTTGACCCAGCTGGGAGAGACCAGCTTACTTTCAATGCTAGTTTTTCACCCTGCAGATTAATTAGATTTGTGAATAGAGTAGAAGGGGATATGAGGACTGTGCTGTCAAAAAGTCTTGCCCCTAACCAATCTATGAATTTGCTAAGTGGCCCTATATTAGCTTTTCACATTTGCTCTTTTTTTTCCCAGGTTTTTTGTTATTTTTGTGTAATTTTATAGTTATGAGGGTTTGTTTTTTTTTTCCCAAAAAATTTATGATTTTATATTCTTGTGAAACTCCCACCACTTAACAGAGAAATGCCTGCCTATGAAGATCACTAGGAGATTCAAATTCCTCAGATTCTGAAGAGAATAGGGCTTTGCTGGGACTCTGAACATTTTATTTTGAAACTGATCTCTTGAAGTAATTGAGAACTCCAGCTCTTTTTGCTACTGGTGATTTCTGCCAGAAGGGCTAATATTTGGAAGAGGCAAGTTACAAAATGCACCTTGTGTTTAAACCCTAAGAATAAAGAACAAAATCTTCTATCTGGGGGAGGGAGGAAGGAAAAAAACTTAAAAAAAAAAGAAAAAGCATCTTCCAAGAACAGAAAATGCAACATGGCTGTTTGGGCAAGAAATCTAGCACAGTTGCTGTGAGCCCATCAATCAGGGGCTGAGATGAACCCATTTGTAAAAGTTAATAGAGCAAAGTATAATGAAAGACAAATTGGTGTTATTAGTCTAAAGTTTATGGTTCAATTAAACTAATAATATGCAGTAAAGCAAAAAGAATAATTAGAAACTATGATAAATATACATGGGATTGTAAAAATATGACAAAGCTTTATATATTTTGTTCTTTTTGAATATCGTATCTTTTTGATAACTTTATACACAGTTGCCCTAGGGCATACAAGGAAACTGCAACAGTAAGATTTAAAACAGATAATTACTTGAAACCAAATAGTATTAAATATGCAACATAAAATTTACAGCGGAAATTATCCTGAGAGCTGAACCAATTTGAGATTTTAAAAAATAAAAGGACATTTTAAATTGGTTTCATGATATTACTTGTTTATCAGCTTTATAAATAGATAAATTATAAATATTTTATTGCTAAGCATTATTATTCTGTTCTCTGAACCCTCTAATATTTACAAAATACATACAATGAGCTGCTCTATCTACAATGAACCAAGCCTTCTATGTCCTCCGTACTTCTCTTTGTGGAGATGCATTAAGGAAAAAGATCCTTTGTTAAGCTCTCAGCACTGTCCCTCCTCTCCTTGCAGGGTGTCATCAAGAAGGCCAGGAAAACTCGAACCATCTTTTCCCCAGAAAAGCAATGAGAGTTAGGAAGCCAGGCCAGGAGATTGGCTTACTGCTAAAGTGGCTGCTCCCCTAACACCCCTCAGAAGCATCCACAAAAGCGACGTGATCCCTCCAAGGCTTTTGTCTCCACCAAGCTTTCCAGCATGGCCCTGGCAGCAAGTACCCAGAGAAGCTGGAGGTGCAAGGCTCACTTCTGCAAAATGATGATCTCCTGGCTCAGGAGAACAATTATTGCTTACACCTTCAGCAGGAGGGCAGATCGGGTGCTGCAGCCACAAGCACAGACACTGCAGCCATGGCTGCTGGAACCAGCAGGAGCAGCTGAAGGTGTGACTTGGATTGAGAGCTGTACAATATATTATACTATATATATATA
>WAAE01011822.1:0-11070 GCA_013400495.1 Nicator chloris | reverse complement strand
ATATTTATATAAATATTTGATTTTGTGAATGGGGTCCAGAGGTGAAACGAATTCATTTCTACCGGTCTCTCAAAATCTGCTAAAGAAATCATCAACAAAACTAACTCTTAGATGGATGAAGTTGAAAAGCATAAATCTTACCAGTAAAAATAGTAAATCTTCCTTCCTTAGGAAACTATAATTTTTTCTAGCAAAGTAAAGCAGATGATACAATCCTGAAAGCTTACCTTCATAAGATAATAACATTTTTTTAAAAGAGACACATTTAGAAGGAAAGAAATATCCTTTAAATGTCTAAACAATATGCTTCACTTACCTCATTGGCTACTGCAATTACAACATTAAATATAAGAAGCAAAGGGGTTAGTTTTCCTAAAGTAGAAATTAAATATCATTAAAAGAATCTTATATCATATATCATCAGGCACACTATGCAGACGACAAGACTGCATATAAAATATTTAAACACACAGAGTTAGAAAAGACAAAGAAAAGACAGAATACTAAACAGAAAAGTCAGATTCAAAAGAAAAGCTGAGTACTTGAAAAGAAAAAGGCAAAATAGAAAGTTCTCAGAAGGAAGCACTATTTGAAATAAAGGATGAAGTTCTGCAAAGCTCAAAAAACCCACCAAAATTAGACTAAATTCTCTGTGGAAGAGAATTATGCATTCTTTCCCCAGCTTATTTTGATAACCTTTAAAGCCAAGAAAATTACTTTAAACTTTCTCCATTTAATATAAAAACATAAACCCTCTTTCCCATTCCACTTTCTACTTGCAGGAATTTTATTATATTACTACAATAATCAGCTGAGACCCATTAAGTGTTAGTTTGACCTGCTTCTCAAGTATCTAAGCAGATGCAGCTGGAACAAAAACAGATGGAAGGTGAAATGAGAAGATTCAATTAACATTTTTTTTTCTTTCTCATATAAGTTTCAAAAAGAAACTCCCCCAGGATTGAAAGTGATCCCTTAATTTAAGAAATATATTTTTTGTCTATTCAAAAAAAAAAAATATTAATGTCACTGTATGTCCTTTGGTGCAGTCTGGGAAACTTGAGCCCTAGCAGGTTCAAGATATGACTACAAGAACAATAAAATCAAGTTGAACCAAAAGTGGGCAGTTGCCATCTAATAATCAAACAGCAGAGCTCTATGCATTTTTAATATACGTAAACAGGAGTAAAAAAAATTTGTATGAGAGTTTGTCACGGAATTAGAAATTATTTAATTTTTACTTTATCAAACTTAATAAAAATCTGTTTCATATATTAAGATGGTCACAGACATAATAGACCTTAATCTCATTTAATGTTTTAGTGAAACACAGTAGAGGATCACTGCAGAGAAAAATAAATAATTACTTTTATTTAGATATTAGCTTAATGAGGTGATTCCAGCTTAATTTAAATGCAGACACTGCCTAAGATTCTGGTTTGCATCATAACAGTATAATTCAAGACTTTAAAGAGTGTTTATAACCAAGTTGTAACCAGGTCTGTAAACAATATCTTGAGGTAGCCTGAAATAAAATAATTGCATTATATGGCAATACATTTTGTAAACATCATCCCCATCTGTAAAGTAAAATAAGAAATTGCACCAAAGCCCACATTTATCACACCTCCATTTGTTACCTGCAGTAGCAAAGTTAGAGCATTAAAGCTCAAGTTCATTTTTTAGTCACTAACAGAGATGATTTCAGAGATTTTCATTCTCCAAAGATCTTTATACATTCCCTGCTTGTGTTATAGATGTTTATGCACATTCATAGCTCCATAAAATACAACTCTGAACTTTCCGAGTCAGTACCTTACCTGCAGTATGATAACTTGAATATTAGTAGTAGTAGTGATATACATTATTGGATATAATGATGATGATGATGGTGACAATAATAATAATAAATGTCTGTTTCTTCTCTTTTCATCATTGTTTATAAGTTACTTGTTTTTTAACATAAATCACAGTTTGTAGTAAGCACGTGTTCAAGCCCTGCTGGATCAAAGTCTAATGAACAAAATAAGGAGAACATCTATTTTATGTGTCTGATCATATGTATAAGAAAGACAGAAAATGGAACTAAATAGTTGAGGATTTTCTATAAAATAAAACATCTGACCTGGCAGAGATTAAGAGGTCTGTCTGAGAATGTATATCTGTATCAGACAAGGCATATTTTCAGAAACAGACCCCAACTGAAAATATCTTGTAAATCAGTTTTGAGGATGCAAGAAGAATAACTGACTTCAAAATCCAAATGCAAAGCAGTCAGTGGAAGAAGAAGGAGCTGAAGTAGTGCATTGGAATAAAATAGAAGCTATCTCCATCTTTCTGATCAATCCAATAAACTTATTCTAGGTAAATTTCTGGACTGAGTTTGAGAACACAGAAAATATATTTATTGGTAGGTGTCTATTTCAGGAATCCTCTCAGAATTTAAATGTAAAGCTGCCTGATAGCATCACAACTCAGATGTTTGCACACACTTCTAGAACAAGTATTTTAATGAATAAGGTGCTCCAGTGCCCTAATCACCTCTGTAGCCTTCTACTGGACTTGCTCCAGAAGCTCCCTCTGTACTGAGGAGCTCTGAACTGAACACAGTGCTCCAGGTGAGGCCCCCCAGGACTGAGATGAGGGGCAGAATCTCCTGCCCTAGACCTGCTGGCCTAATGCATCACAGGATATCATTGTCTTTCTTGGCCACTTGTGTATAAACTAGTGATGAAAGAAGCACCTAAAACTCTTCCAGCTGTAAAAGGATATCTACAAAGAATATTTAGTTGTCTTGAAAAGGATAATTAAAGATGATACAGCTTGATTCAAACATTGTTTCACAGATTCCTAGGAATAAAAAAGAAGATAGTTTGCTACTGGGGAGTTGTCTACAGTTTTGCTGTTTTGGGTTTTTTTTTTTTGATAAAACTAAACATCCATAGAATTTGTAGCTTTAAAATTTGTATCTTTTTACTCAAAGTTCTTCGTATTTAGAATTTTTGCACTTCTAATACTTCAGTTAATATGCTAATTATATGATTAGTGATTGTCTTTTCTTTTCCATGCTAGTGACAATGACTTCGTTTTACATCATGTTTTTGATCTCAAGGATGCATTTATAAGGAAATCTTTCTTCTCTAAATTCTTTCTAGTACTTAGCCACCGTGAAATCTCACCTCAGACAACTCTTCCTGTCCCTTGAAAATGTAGACCTCTCTTCACCAAACATGGAAATTCCTTTGTAAAGCACTGCAATTCTGCAACAAATCAGCAGAAGTATGTGGCAGCCTCCTTATCTGTTAACATAAACACCTACAAGTGGACTAGAGAGACAGACAAAATATGACTTTTTACTCTGGGAATGTGGCTGAGCATTAATAGTATCCTACAAAAGACAGTTGTCCGTTATAAGCGTAAGAGGTCTCTTTCTTAGTTTTATTTTTCTCCATGGAGTTAGTATAGAGCACTTTCTGTTTACAAATAGTTTCGGATGAAGAAAAGTTAGTGTTATTTTCTAATAAAAAATGCAGTTAACAAAAAAGCGATACTGAATTTTCAAAGAAGTTGCATCTTGAGTGAACAGGAGCAACTGAGTACACAGTATATGAATGGTAAAGTGAGATAGGGGAGATAAAGCAGTAATCACTGCATGTTCCTAGTTCCTATATAAAATACATAATGCCATTCTTCTCCTGCTTTGTGCCTGGCAGTATGCTACATGGCGATTAGGAAAAAGCTTCATTGAACTCTTTCTCTCTTGTATACAAAAGAGATGGGCTGTACACAATAATGTATGTCTAGACTGTCCCCTGAGAATAGCCCCCAAGGCCATGCTTACAACAAGATTTGCTGTTCAAATGGACAGCGAATGTGAAAGCAGAGTCCAAGAGTGCTGAGCGAGCGCTGAGGGAGCAGACTTCAGGCCACAGGGGAACCAACCTAGACAAGCTGCCTGCAGGCTGCCTGAAGACCTGCATGTATGGAAAGCAGAGGCACCGTTCCCTGCTGGCAGCCACTTACCTATGGCTGCAGAGCCCTGTTACTGTCTGAAATATAAATTATTGTGAAGAAATATTCAGGGAATTTAAAACCATTCACTTTAGCAAAGTGTATACCCAGGTGGGCATATATAATTACTTATATTAAAAAAAAACCCTGCACTTAAAGAAATTATATTGTCCATCTGCTTACAGATTGCTCTGTAGATTTTGTTTCTTCCCAAATTCTTCTCAAATGAATATACATTTGATTTTATTACTCTTAAAACTGATGGCTTACTGATGGATAAAAATTTTACTGTTGGTAACAACAACATTCCTTCTCTTACAGTGCATGTCTCATGAAAGATGTGTACTGTATATCATAGTATGTTGAGAATACATGGAGACTGAGGTCTTCAAAGTGTCATACAGATTGTGCATGGCATAATACAGCACACTGAGAGCATGTGTGCTTTTGACAGGCAGAATCCTCACTTTATTGGTGGGGATAGTTAAACCCCTGTGAAAAATCATTGCATGAAGTCACCACAGTAGAGGGAACAGTGCAACTTGTACATGAATAAAGTGCAAAAGAAAGGGCAAAACCATTGAAAGTTGACAAGGTTGAAAATAGATCTTTCAATGCTGGAAGTCCTCTAGCTTCACTCCTGTGTTGGTGCTGCACATCTTAACCAAGTAATGAAGGGCTATTGCATAGGAAAGACAGACATCAAAACTTCCCTTTGTTAAGGAAACTTTCCTGTCTGATCATCCAAGAGACTCCAGTACCTGAACTAGGACTGAGGCTCCTTTGCATCTGGCAGCTCCAGGGACCTGATGGGTGTCCCACTTGACTCCCTACACACACCACTCATACATCCAGGCAAGGCTTTCTCACTGACTTAACCCCAAATTTCCCATAGCAATCTCAGACATTAAGATACATCAAATGGCTTAATGTATAAATAATGAAATAGCTTGAGCTGGGTGCTTCCAAGGAGGGAGCCTGAACAAAGGACACCCCTGTCTCTTAATGACCTCTCAGTCTAAGAACAGGAAAGTGTGGATTCCTGAGCTCCTGCCATGACTCTAAGTGTAGGTCCCCTGGGGCCAGGTCCCTGTGCCCTTTGTTAAGCAAAGGGTCAGCAGTTCAGGGTCTCTTGCCTCAGGCTCCTGCCACCCAGAGCTCAACCTGCAGCTCCACTGCAGCTGCACCCAGAGCTATGTGCACTGAGTGTTTTCCTTAACACCTTAACCAGCAAAGATACTTATTTATTGTCTCCAGAGACAGAACTTGAATCTGTGTTTTGATGAGTAACATAACCACTGTCCCACAGATCTGTGGTCATTAGTGAAATGCTCTTCTGTTTCTCCCATTCTCAATGACCTATACCTACTCCTTCTATCTGGAAAAATGCTAGAAGGAAACTTTCTAGGTCACTCTCACCATGTTTCATTACCATCAATAATCTCTATCTTCTCTATTTTAACACCTGACTAACACTCACAAAGTTTAGAAATACAAAAGCAGCAAACTGTACTACTTCTGAGGCCAGTGACTGTCTCAAGGTCTCTAACTACTACCTTAATGCATAAGGATAGGCTTTTTTTAAAACTTTCACATTCCAAAGTAACTTTGAGCTCATTTAGTTATCTTTTACTTCCTCAGTCTGGTAGTTTCATTCTGAAAATTTTATTTGACTTTTTCTTCTTCCTTGGGTATAGATACAATCAACACTTCAAATTTATTTTTAAAGTACTTATGCCAAGCCCTTCTCTCTCTTCCTCTTCTCACTGTGCTTTAGAATCAATAACCCAGAAATAAGTGCAGATATTCTCTTTAATATCTTTGAAATATGACTGCTATTCATCATCTGAGGTGTTAGCATATATCCTACAATAACCATTATTGTTACATTATGAAGGCAGTGATAGATCAATAGCAAGCTGCTATAGCAGCAGTAATGGAAGTTTCTTGTTCATTGACTATTCACAGAAATAGCAATATCATTAATGGCTCCACAAAAAATTTAGTCCTATATTCACTTTTAATTTATAGCATTCTATATTCTAGTAGGTTAGAATATGGAAAGTGTAATGAGTATCATGTTTTATTTTCTTTTCTAGTATTTTCCAAAAGACAACTGACTCAATCTTACATTTAGTTCTACCTGAATAGCTTCTGACTTTTGACATTTCTATCAAAAGAAATTCAGACCCTAAATTCTGTGTTTTCTCAATAACTGCTTGTTCCTGCTGTTGTACCGAACTCCTCTTTTACTTGAGTAGAACCATTTATAAGCAAATTTACCACCAAAACTTCTGTTACTTATAATGACTCCACACACAAGTACTGCAATATTTTTGATACTTTAATCAAAGCTATTTTTGATACTTTAATCATAATCTCAGCAATGTTGACCAAATTGATAATTTTATATATATCTGGTGTTATAATGGAAGATCCAACTTGGCTTATTCTAATAAAAAGCCAAATGCACAGAAAGGTATTCTTTGAGATATTAAAATAACTACTTCTTGTTGTCATTCAGGAAACAAAAAATGTGCTCTCCTAATTCATGGTTAGCTTAACAGCACATAAAGAATGTTTAGGCTAGGTTTTCCAGTGTAATGTTTTAAAGGGAGCACAAGATGACCTTAAAAGTTAATGCAATTTATTGTTTCAGAAGGCCATTTAAAAATATATGGTGATACAGTGTTAATTTTTCAAAAACAGTATTTTGAGATGTCTCTGGAAGTTTATTTATTATTATCCTAAATAAATAAATAAACAAGCTGTATATTTCAGAAAAAACTTTTAAGAAATGTTCTTAGAAACCACAAGATTCACAAAAGTCTACAACATATTATCGTCCAAAGTAAAAGGAAACATTTTACAAAGTGTTCTGAGGGATTCAGATACTTACTGTCTGATTCTAGATATACTTCATTAAAGGTAAAAGGTTTTTGGAACTAAGTAGACCTAACTAGTGGGGTAGTATGTGAGTATATCCTAATGGGATATTGAAAATCCCAATAGGATTGATTTACACTCTTGGGAACCCAGATATCTTAAAAGTTGGCTTCTGCTAATCACTGTTTAAAGGTCTTTCTGCTTTGAGTGAAGCTTAAGAAATTGAGAGCTTAAGACAGTTCCAAAACGTACCACACACTTATAAAAACACTTGATAATTTTTACTCAATAAAAATACTGTTGTGCTTTGAAATTATTTTAATTCCTCAAATTTGGTAAGTAGGTCAGGTTTGTATAACAAAAACTTCCTTTTTAGAATACATCCTATATCCTTTCCCTGTGTCTTTTGCCGTAAAATAACACATATGGAATATTTATATACATTTTCCCTAGATAATAAAAATGTGAGGTTTCCTTATATTGTACACGTCACAACCAGTCGTCAGTGGAAATGAAAATTATGTTGAAATTGATAATATTCAATGGTTTGTAATAGAAAGAAATTTTCTCTGAATAACTTAATTCTATCCCACCCAACGTATTTGTTCTGTGTGCATTTTGAATTTTCATTGAGAAATTTAAACTTATCTAGTGTCTCCAAATAGGTCTGAACAATTCATTAAACTTGTCTGTGTGTGAAAAAAGCAAACATCTAGCAAGCAGTTGGCTATTTAGACCATAGGACTGAGTCACGTTTACTATCCAAAATATAAGTGCCCCTTGGGACTTACATTTATTTCTTAGGCATTTTTTAAGCCTTGGAGAGGCATTAGTATTATTTCACACTGCTTTCCTCACAAAATTGTCTGTGGACTGAATAACCACAATTATTGATCAACTTATTAACATCAAATAGGAAAAAAAAGGAAAAAGGGGAGTGACCAAATAAACATATGGAATATAATTTTGAGAGCTATGAGATGTGCATGTCCCAGATACATACTTTGTGCCTCTGTGTCTTGTCTTTGTGCAAAACTAGCTGCAAAAAAAAAAAAAAAAAAAAAAAAGGAAAAGGCATTTCAGAAATTCTAGCCACTACCTCTGAAAACAGATTATATAACAGCACAGCACTTTCCATTCATCATAGAGAAAAACATCTTCTCTTTCTATTTAGTTTTGCTTTCATTTCTGGCTCCATCCCATAAATAAATTGCATTATTTGCCTTTTATCTCTCTGGATAATATTTTATGTAGCTTCTGTTCTGTTTGAGCTACTTACATGGACAGATGGAGTGGAATCCTACCTGCTGGCAAGAGTTTAATTTGTGACAGGAACTCTACCAGTCTTTCTTACCTCAGGCTGTTTATGGCATAACATGAGGAACTATCATTTACCCTTGTGATAGTGAAGCAGATGTTGCTCTGCCCTATGTAATCTCCACCTGGCACCATTTGGGTTGCCTATAGCTGTGACACATGCAGTCAAGAGGTCAGCCTGCATGTCACTTGTGCTCTATAAAATGGCTAAAGCCTTTCCCTCTTGTCTATTTTTAGCCTAGTGCCAGCATGTTAAAGAAAGCATTATATCATTAGTGATTAGAAGAAAGCAAAATTCTAGTGAGAAGCCTTTTGGTTTCAGTTGAGGCAGCAACAGTCCAGTCACTTCTCCTATTGAATTCAAATTTATGACTGAATACTTTTCAATGATGGATGGTTGTACTGGCAACATAGCCAGGGGGAGAACAAGCAATACTTGTGTAGCAGTTTTTCATTTTTCTCTTTCTAGGTGCATATCTGAGATCTCATGCTTGGATTTGCATGAAAAAAGAACATGAGTATTGAACTTTCATTTCTTTAAATGGAACATACTCAAGGGAATGAGATTAATACACAGTATTGGAATTACATAACCCTCCTTGGTTTAATGGTTTTAAGCATTTGGATTCCACTCCTGGTGCCCCACCCCCAGCCCCAGGGAACAAGTTAGGGGTACTGCATTTATTTAAGACTTCTGTGAATCTTCTTTAGCATTTCTTCCTCAATCCTGGCTTTCATAAGTGTATAGCAACCTAGACCCTTTCTGCCAAATGACATGAAATATTCTTGTCATGAATAAAGGGAGAGGTAGTTGAAACAACTCTCCTTTAGCTCTCTTTGAGCTCCCATTTGGCAGTAAATTTGCTCTTGATTTCTTTAAGAAGATTTCATGTATGTGAACTTGCAAAATGCTAGCGGGCTTACTTTCAATTCACCTGAATTTTATCTGTAATTAAGTGCCTAAATGGGAATGAATATAAAGGGAAAGAAGTTGAAGACTGAGCCAAGTACGAGAAGTATAAACTCAAGGAGAAACTCTTTCTTCAAATAATATACATTAAAAATTCAAAATAAACAACCTACATTAGCATTGTCAAGGAAGGAATCTGGAATGACTTTCTGTGTGGTATTTATTCCAGGAGAGGATAATAAAGTTATTTTTAGGGTGAGGTGCTACTCAGAGTTAGTGTGGCAAAACAAACCTGAATTAGAATTAGACACAAAATCAATTTTATGGCCAGCATTATCTCAGTTCTTTTTACATCTATTCTGTAGTTTTTGTCTTGATTTTTCAGATCAGAAGGCTATATCCATTTCTCCACCATCTTCATAACCAGTCAATCAGACAAGTCTGATATAGGCAGGCTCAGGGAAAACTCTCTACTCAGTGAATTTCAAGGTTTCACCTCTGTTACTCTTTCATCATGAAGACCTGCAAAAATTGAGAGTAATTTTTTCACTTTTGTTCTGTGAAGTCTTGAGAATATGACTTTAAGTATTCCACTGAATCAATCTGGAATTGACACTCCTCTCAAACAGGCCAGAAGGAAACCTCCCATGAGCGCTGCTGGGACTCCAACCAAACTGCAAATGACCCTAGAAACACAGAGGTTGTCACCCTTGCACTGTATTCACTCTAAGCCAGAGCCATTGCCAGGTGTGTCAGAGGAAGATGTAGTACAAAGACATAAAAATATCAAAGGCCCATTTTAAAAGGGATCACAAATTGTCTTGCACACCACCTGATGTCTTTTTGCTGTCTACCATTTTACCTTAAAAAAAACTTTAAGAATAGCAAATATTTGGAGACAGAAAAAAAAATTCATTTAATATTTTACACCCATTTTTTTCCCCCATTAAGGTATTCTTAGAAATCTCAAACTTGAATATTATTTCTGTTCAACAGAATGATGTTTTAAGAGCCTAGTGTTCCCTCAAGGCCATTAACGATCTTCTTTGTCATCTCTTTCCTCTTTCTTACACACACAAACGTTGAAAGAAATGGGACATTAGACATTCTTTTACCCCAAGGACATAATAAGTAAAACCCTGGATAAGAATGAAGAAACAAACACCATTTGACTTGGAAAGTTTGCTTTTATTGTCTGTTTTCTTCTGTTTCTAATTGATGTTGTCTGCACAAACTAATTTGCAACTATACTCCATTTCTTAAGTAATTAAATATTTTATATTGTGTTACAGGCTTTGAGAACCAAAAAACATGAAGTCTCAGGGAGAAAGAAGAGGGTTGGTATTTTTTTTTTCTATTTATCTATTATTCTCTGTTCAATTTTTCAGTTCACAACTTTTGACTTTCTTCCCAAACAGTTCAAGATCAGTCATTACAGATTAGTGTGGATTTCCAATTTCTGAATTCATTTAGGATTTGCTCTTCTTAGAAGAGCTAAAGAAAAAAACTAAAATAGTTTTCACTAAAAAACACCAAGGCTTAAATAGAAGCTAAAAGTTAGTTTACCATATATTCCTAATTTATGCACCTAATTTTCTTCTACATTGCTTAGGAAGAAGCAGGCTTTTAATTGAAGGTGTCTCAAGCTCTTATCCAAGTTGCTGCAGTTTTCTCATAGGGGCCTTGTACAAGTGAATAATATATTAATGACAATGATGAAGTATCTACATTTTCTTAAATATTTGACAATAAAATTTCACCATTGTTTCTGTGCTCTATATTCTGCTTCTTATTCCTTCTAGCAGTTTCTGTGGTGGTGGTATCAGTCTTGGAAAAAAGTTTCCACATATGTATAGCAAATGCAAATTTTTGGACAGCATAATTACAGGCTGGATCATTCCTGTGCTAGAATGTGAGCATAAGTATATATATGTGTGTATGTATGT
>WAAE01011820.1:0-19722 GCA_013400495.1 Nicator chloris | reverse complement strand
TGTCCAGAATTTTTAAATTTGAAAAGGTATAGAACACATCAGAGCCTTAAGTGATGGCACTTCAATTACAGCAGTAGTTTGCAGGAAAGGATTAGGCTGGCCCTTTTCAAAGATTTCTGTATTTCTGATTGCTGTCAGCATATGGAGTAATTGTAAAGACTAGGAACATTCAAGGGGCTGAGGAAAACTGAGGCTGTCAAACGAGCAGTTCTTTGTGGTACTGTAAGTCTCTAGAGAGTCAATCTATATAGCCAATAAATAGTTCAGGTTTTGGTTCAAATCTAACTAGTTTTGAGACTTTGAAGGAGATCCCTCCTGTTTCAGACAATTGCAGTGAGCAGAAAATGGCTGCAAGGTGTCTGAGAACAGAGCAAATATTGAGAACATTTTGAGACCAAACTCTAGAGCACCTGTGAGCCCCAGTGATGCTGTCACTCTTCTTGATAGCTGAGACATGAGGGACTAAATTGTCATTTCACATCCCTGCAGCTTACTTATCCAAATCAACCTATAAAACAAAAAACAGCCCACTTCCAATTAACTTGGAATGAATATTTTAATTCCACAGGAAGAGCTGGATCTTCTGTTCATGCCGATTGGGATGTAAGATGCTTTGTGAAGGAGCTATATAAACATCAGAAAGGACATTCTTGCCAAGCTGGACATTTGTAAGAGGACCTTGCCCCTTTCTTCTCCAAACATGTTGGCTTTCCATCCTCTAATGTACATTTCACACCTTATAACAGCAAAGAGCAAACTAAACTATTGCATGAGATATTAAGCTTACTGTGTAGTGTAAGACAGCATGCTGTGTCAATTAAAGCCACCTGTTTAATATATGAAGCTCTAAGGGCCTTTCTTATCCTGTGTAATATAAAAGTATATTTAATAAGGAATCTGGAGTATTGGCAAAGATTTGGTTTGGAGTGCACAGAAAGATAACAGAATCCAGAAATGATTCACAGTAATTTAATAAGTATTACTTAAGAAAACCATGTGGGTTTAGAGTAAATCACAAAATATTAAAGCAGCATGGAGTAATGATACTGACATGATATTAATGTAAGCTAACTCATTTTTTATTGTGTGCAGAAATAGCTACAAGTGAGCAGGGTGCTTTTTATGTGCCTTCAGTTAAAGAACCAAGGCACCAAATGTATCAGGTTTAAAATAAGCACCAGTCTTATTACACACATAGTTAAAATGAGGAATTTATTTTCCCATGACTCTGTTCACATAAAAATTTTATGTAAGTTGGAAAATCAATCAAAAATTGACCAAACAGAACAAAAAGGTGGAAAATATTAGGTACAATTACACCATCTGTGACTCAGCAGGTCTTGAAGGTGGAGAATGGAAAATGCTTTGGAAGACTTTTGCTTTCCTTCCTCAAGTGTCTGCTGACAGCCATTACCAGAGACAAGACAGTTGTTTAACTGGACCTTCTCAGCTGTGTGTGATATTTATCAGCCAAAATCTAGCCCCTGTTGTATATAGGAGCTAGATACCTTTTATCCTGATGGGTCTGAGTGGCAGAATTTAGCTCTTATGGCTCTAAAAAATGTTATAACCAACATAAGGGTATTATTAACAGAAATATAAACATGTAATTAATGAAATTTTAGTCTAACTTAAACAAACACATTTGATGAAGAATATGTCTTTATGAATTTTCTGTCACTTTTCATTCAATATTTTAATCCCAAAGTTAGTATGCATGTGGAAGATTACGACAAATCCTCCCTAGAGATGTAACCAAATTATTGCATTGGACATAAGGGAAACTATTCCCCTTTAAGTGGAAAGGTTTCATTTCTGTGTTTACATTAAATTACATTATCTACTCCTGCTATGAAAAAAATTGGAAAAAAATTAAAGCAAACTGGAGCCCTCAGCCAGTGAGGCAAGAACTGCCCTGACTTCAGAGTAAAGATGGAAGAAGGCTATACCTCACAAATCTGAGATTCAAAGTGTTTTGAATTATCAATTTTTAAGCATTTGTGTCCTTTATCTCCTTTTGTATTTATTTAAATTCCCAGTAGGAATTTTAGACATGTGACTTATCACATTTGAAACGAGTTCCTGGAAAACAGTTTGCTGAATAAGATGAAGGAGTTGGTTATTTGAGGTTGAACCATGTGAAGAGAGGCAGGAGAATATCTCTTTCCAAAATTTAGTCAGCAGAAAGGTCACAGTGGCTTTGGTCTGAGTTCACTACAGACACATTTTTCCATATGATGTCATCTAGGGGATTCTACATGGAGCACAGCCTACACAAACTATAAATGTCATTGCAGAAGCTTTCTGGCACCTTGATCTGCAAAAAACTTACACATCAAGAAAATACTTCTCTCTTGGAAGAGTTAATATCTCACCTTGCTTCCAGGTCCTATGTCAAGAGAAGTTTCATATTTGAGTGAGTTTGAGATTGTTTGATATGAGACTGCAATGGGTTCTGACAGAGGGAATTACATCTGACACTCAAAACACACTCACACTTTATTAATGGAGAAATCCACAAGCTAGAGAGAATTAGAAGATGATGGTAGTGATGTGATTAAGAGAATTGTGATGATGAGTAGACTGGCTTCAGCTAAATGGGTACTTTGAGCTTAAAGTGTTCTTTGAACCTATTTTGAATCAAGTAAGTTTGTGGCTCACAGACAGAAAAAAATCATTCTTAAGATAAGTGCAAGTGTGATAATTTTACAGGAGAAAATGAGCAAATCCTAAGGTAAACTAAAAACCTGTGGAGCTTTAAAAATTTATTTTTAATGCAATTTTACTTGTCCCAGTACCTTTTTATTTTTCCTCTTGATGATCCATGGCACATTTTTTAGCCAACGAGATTATTCTTGAGAAGGAAACAGATGCTCTGTAAGAAGCAATATTATTTGAATGTAGAGAACTGATTACCTTACAGATGTCAATAGTTTTAACAGAGTCTGATGTTTATTTTCTAGCAGAAAATGAACATTGTTCATTTTTCAAAAGTTGGTTTGGAATCTCACAGTAAAGAAGTACCATTAGTATTACTTTCTCATGTTCTATAATTTAGTAACTGAATTAGTTCACATGAAAATACATATTGGTGACCATCATGAAAGATAAGAAGCAGTAAAACAACCAGAATGTTTAGTAAAATGATATTTGGGAATATAGTTTGATTTACTGTGCAATCTAAGATGGACTATCTGTTGTTTAGATGACAAATGAACTGAAGAGGTTTTATATTGCATATTATTTTGGAATATGCTTAATTTTAAAAATAACAGACATTTTCATGAATCCAAACAACTTAGAGCAATCAAATTTAAAATAAGATGAAAGGACTTTACGGTTGTTTGGTTGGACTATCAGGTGTAATTTGCATGATCTCAGTTTATTTTTCACAGTGTTCTCTTTGCTAGTCCACTGTAACAATAGTTTCTTCCTGGATTCGCAACAGAAAAGCCAAGACAAAAGGACAATGTGGAGTACTGTAAAACTTCTGATTCTCATTTATAACCCTAACTAAAGATTTAGTGCATCAGCAAAATCTTTCTTTACATTTAATACTTTTCTATGATTATTCCAGAGATTTATATCATGCAAATTCTTTCACTCCTATATAATATTTCATCACCATAACAATCATGAGAAATGCAAATTCTGGAAAGAAAGGAAAATACAATTAAAAAATTAAAATACTTTATCATTGTCATGACTTTGATTGTTGACTATGCCAACATCTTTCTAGTGTGTGAAGTGTCCCTCAGTGTTCCCCATGCACTATTGGCAGATAAGTCCCTCAGGATGCCTCACAGTACAAGAGAAAGTGTAGAAAACACAGAGTATGGTGGGTTGTGTACAAAAAGAAAGGCTATATATCAGTAAATTATAGTAGAAAAAGTGAATTTATTTCCTTGTAACATTAAAATAAAGCAGAACGAATTATTAACATGGTCTTTTCAAACTCAGATATTAGACAACAGGTTTTGTACCAACATTAGGTTATGACACCAACGCACGAATGGAGCAGTATTAAAAAGGAGCTATTTCAATCTTGCCAGATATTGTGGTAGAAAACCCTCCAATTTCTACTAAATATTTTTTGGTGTTTTGAAAAAGTTATATCAACTACTTGTACATTTTAGAGGTTCAGATATGGCAAAGAATTCCAATCTAAATATTTCTCCAGAATATGAAGTTTATTTGCTAAAGTCTTTGAAATACATTCTACACTACTGATCAAGAATTTATATCCTTTATTGCTGTTAGTTAGTTTTAGCTAGATCATGTATTTACCAAGTAGTAGGAGTTGTGATGACATGGAGATTTGGGAAGTGGTCTGTTTCTTTCTGTAAAAGCATGAGAAAAACATACATGAGACACAAAAACAGGACAGCACCAAAAAAAATTCTGATTGTTGAATTTGACTTTAGGTGACAGGTGCTTTTATACAAACATTTGAATTATTTTTATTGCCAAAAATTGTAGAACTCAAGTGAGAATGTATGCAAGCATCACAAATGGACCCAGCAGCTCTTGCTTAAAAGTATTTCTGATTTTTAAAGGTCTTTCTTATAAAGTTCCATTCCCATAACTGTCTTCTTTCAAGTTAAGACATGTATGTTTCTTCCTGTAAACAAGAACACTAAAAGTATATTAATCTTTAAAGGAAACCCTTATGCTTTCACTCTATCAGGGAATGTCTGAATATTCTCCTTATTTCTAGTCACTTTTAAGAAGCTGAAATTTAGTTGCTTTTGGATCTAAGTTCCTTTGCTGTAACTAAGCCATACAACTGCCCACCACTTGATTGGTCTACTGACAGGACTACCTTCCCTAAGACACAGACTTTTATTTTCCTACCTATTAAAACCTCTATTATACTTTAAAAGAGATAAATCTCATTTTAGGCCTGTTTTCTATTTCTAAATGTAGCATGAGTCTGGAGAATGCCTAGTAAAATTATGTTTCTGGTTCTATTCCTAGTCCTGGAATATGTTAACATTTACTACACACTGAAGTATCGATCACCTGCCTGAAGAAATGGCTCAAAGTTCATTGCATTTGAAATGATTCTTCTTTGATCCCTGCCTCTGGAGAGAAGATGGAGCAGTTTGAACTACTTCTGGGAATGAATGCAAGATACACTGCATTTTAATACCTTTCTGCACTCAGCTTGGCAATTTTTTGTCTGTAAGGCACTTTAAGTTTCAAAATACCATTTTGGAGGAAAGAGTAATGAAAGTAGTTCTAAACCAGTATTTACTAACTCAGAAAGATCAAACACATTTTAGACCCTGCTTTCTTTATGCAGTATAACTCTTTGGAAAAGATAAATGGGATAACTATGGCATACATCCAGTACTTGTTTTTTGAGGAAAGTATTAAAGCTGGTTAATTTTCACAATTCTGTGTTAAAAGACAAAAAAAACTGTTATCAAGTCTCAAACTTTTATATCAGACTACATGTGTTAATTGCTATTGGCCTATAATTCTGGGATGAATTCCCTTTGTACAAATTCAGGCCACCCAATAGGTCTCAGAGATCTCTGTCTATCTCCATAGGCTACTTGGAGACACCTTTCTATTTCAAAGCCCTTTCATTGGAATTTCCCTCAAAGAATCAAGGCTATGTATTGTAACAAACTGTTAATCAGTTCCTTTGTAATTTCCTTCACATTGTCTGTATTTTTGAGATATTTATGAGTAATTAAATCAGTTCAGGGAAGCTGAATCAGAAAACACCTCCTCCTTCTTTTAATATTGTTCACACCCCTTTATCCTCTTGCTAGAGACTCAAACTCAGTGATTAATATTGCTGAAATTGAGTGTTCATATTGCTGAAATGGAGTGATTCATGTTTTTTCTCACAAAATCAAAGAATTATTATCCTTGATCAATTAAATTGGGACTCAGAGTGTGAACATGGAGGCAGTCACCAAAAAGTGACTGTTCACAGGTTCAGGGCTTCCTAGTGAGGCTCAGTGATTCTCAAAGGTGACATCATGGCCTTTATACAATGATTCCAAACCACTAGGAGAAGGTAGTATCAGTTGCCTACATTACATTATTTAAAAGGTTAATAAAGCCATCAATATCCTATGGATAATAGGGGCATGTGTCTCTTATTTAGTATGTTTAAAAGGTGCAAGTCAATAGTTAATATACGTTGACAAGATTTCCTTTTAATGTCATATAAAAATCAAAATCAAGTATTCAGAAATCATTATAGCATTAATAATTTTGGATTTGAATGGCATTATTGATGTTTCCTGCAGGGAGAAAGGGTCCACTTGTGTCTGATGTGCCATTTACTGAGAATTATCCACCATCTGTAATGTTAAGACTTACTCCAAAATCCTTTGAAGTCTATGGAAGGATTTGCATCAATGGCAGGGGACTTTTCTTAGGTAACTACTGCTCTGAATTTTGAAAGCTAAATGCACTAAATTCTAATCCTTAGAGATTCAAAGGTGTGGATATTTTGAAGGGATTTGGACAGATGACTTTGTGAGTGGAATCACCATGATATGAGTACTGACATAGTATTGATTTTTCAGCAGGATACAGTTTTGTTGCCTTTACATTTTAGAAAGCCTGCCTTTCAGGAAGCAATGCAAACAGCAAAAAGATCAGATAATTCTCTTCAGTTTATTTAACACATAATAACTAAATTTCTACTTAAATCCTGCGTGTGCTTAGAAAGTATATGTATTCTTCAATAATACTTGAAGGACTTGTGAATCAGATCTAGGGAATCTAGAATTTTACAGCTGGGATATGAAGTCTTGAAGCATAATGACATGTCAAAATTTAAGAGAAGACTTCCATTAATCAAATTCTACTTTTCATAATAGTAATAAATAAAAACACATTGTGAAAAATACTGAATTTAACATTCTGAATTTAACATCTGACCTTGTATTTTCTACCAGACAGTCATAGTTTAACCCCAGTCAACAGCTCAGTCCCACGCAGCCACTCACTCACTCATCAGCAGTGGGATGCGGGAGACAATCAGAAGAGTAAAAAGGAGAAAACTTGTGGGCTTAGATGAAAGCATTTTAATAGGTAAAGTAAAACCAGTGTAGAGGACCAAAACGAAGCAAGGAATTAATTTGCTGTTTCCCATGGGCAGGCAGGTGTTCAGCCATCCCAAGCACAGTAATGATGACTTGGGAAGGCAAACCCCATCGCTTTGAACATCCCCTGCATCCTTCTTCCCCCTTTCATATGCTGAGCATGATGGCATGATGGTGGGATAGCCCTTCAGACAGGTGGGATCAGCTGTCCCAGCTGTGCCCCTTCCCAACTCCTTGTGCCCCCCCCCCTCCTCACTGGTGGGGTGGGGCAGAAAGGCCTTGACTCGGTGCAAGCCTTGCTCAGCCATATAAAACATCCCTCTGTTACCAATGCTGCTTTTGTCACCAATCCAAAACACAGCACCATACCAGCTACTGTGAAGAAAGTTTACTTTATTGCAGCCAAAACCAGCACATAGCTCTAATGTTTTCTCCACCATTAATTATAATTTCTCTGTGATTCTTTGTCGTGCCAGGTCAACATTTGATCATCTGTAAAGTTGTGGTTATAGTGGAGTTTGATATCCATGCTTATTTTATCCACTTTGCCCAGAGGAAGAGAATTTTACATTTGCCCAGTCTTTCACAAAATGAAAATGCAATTTAACTAAGCCTAATGTGAAATGAAACAGCTGGTGTCTATTGACAAAAACAGAAGTCCTGAAAAATATCAGGAAATCTTTCCATAATAAAAATTTATTTTCTTTCTAAATTGGCATATCTGGCTAAAAAATAAGTTCTTAAAAGTAACATGAACTGAATATTTGGTGATTAAAAATAAAGTTATATTCAGAAAAAAATAAGACTATGTAATTTGATTTGAAAATCAAAATATAAATGTAAATAAAAATTGAATTTAAATATCAGTGATTTCTTACTTAGTTGAATAGAAGGTCACTTGAATAACAATATAACTGCAGTGAGGTTTTTTGAGTTAAAACTTTCCTCATTGCCACAAGTTTAGGTATTGCTCTACACTTTCCTCACTTCAATCAAGTTCATACTTAGGGATTACTAGTTATTATGTGGGAACTTAAATCTGAGGAAATGCTGACTTTAGGTGACTGCTTATAGTTACAGTGTCTTTAAAGGAACAAACATGTACCATTTCCTTATTTCTTCTTATATCGTTCACCACCTTTGATTACAGTCCATTCTTTCATGTTTCAGTCACTCCAAAGGAGTAGAGATTTTGTTTTAGTGAGTAGTAGTAGAATGGCTGATACTGGACTTGATTTATGGAACTTTAATTAACAAAGAATTAAGGAAAATATAATTGATGCCAATCAACACGGGTTCAGGAAAATGAATCATGGCAAAGCAACTTAATATCTTTTTTGATGAGATTAAATATTTGTCTGATAAAGATAACAGTGTTCATGTAATGCGATTATGTTTTTGATTTCACATCACATGCCCTTTTGATTAAAGAACTTGAACAATATGCTATCAACATATTGAAAGGATTAGGACCTGTTAATTAAGGGAACTCTACATCAAATTGCAAATGACTAATCATCAGTGAGTGGATGTTTCTGAAAAATTCTCAGAGATTTTCATTTTTCATCCCCTGCTATTTTGTCAATGATCTAGAAAGCTTAAGATGATCTCCAGTAAATCCTGCAAATGGCAGAAAGTTGGAAGGGTGTTAAGCAAACAGAAAAAAAGCTTACCCATGTAGTGGTGCTGGGCAATCTGGATTGATTAACACCACCAACAGAGACAAAAAATGTGAGTTTTAACATTGACAAAATCATGTATGTAGAAGCAAGGACAATATGAGATGAAAGAGTCCTAAAGATGGAGCTACTCTGAAAAGGACTCAAGCATCTGGATAGAGGTTCATTTGTGTTCATAATNTTTTAACATTGACAAAATCATGTATGTAGAAGCAAGGACAATATGAGATGAAAGAGTCCTAAAGAAGGAGCTACTCTGAAAAGGACTCAGGCATCTGGATAGAGGTTCATTTGTGTTCATAATAAAATGAAAGATTCCTAGTCTTCAAAATATGTTTTCCAGATGAGAAAAGCCTATTTAAAATGGCCTCTTGCCCATGCTCAGCACCTGAATTCTGCTCAGAGATGGTTTGGAGGTGGTCCAGTTTGAACAGATCAAACACACAGAGAGAGGAGTCTGATGGAGGTGAATGATCAGTCATCCACTAAAACTGCCAGACTCCGTGTGATGGCTAAAAGGGCTGAGACTCTTGCATGTGAAAATGAGAGAACACTTATAGCAGCAGTACTTTATTGTAGCTATGCTTTTTCAACTTTCTGATGTTTCCTTTTGAGAAATTCCTTTCTCACACACAATTCTGTAAACGATGGTTAGTTTACATGCTTTCATGGGGGTGGAATTCTTTGATAGACACCTGTCTTAACCAGTGTGGTTGGAGAGGTGTTAACCTTGCTTACCAATCATACTAGTCTGCTTGCTACACTATATATATGGAGTCAGTGATGTAATAAAGTCAGTCCTCTCAGTAGACCTCAAGTCAGAGTCCGTGTAGTGACTCTAGTGTGTCTCTGCGACACTTTATGACTGACGGTACTGCTGGCGATTCAGGAGGTGCATGCCTAGAAATGTTATATGTGTTTCAAGAAAGGTGTTGATAAACAGGAAACATATAGAATAAAGTTCAGAGACAATCCGCAGTACTGATTAAAGGATTTAAAACCAACATAAAGGTATGTGAAGAGTTTAATCTACTTTATTTTAGCAAAAGAAGGTTACACATGTTCACAGACTTGTTCACAGACTCTGAATGTATTTCTGGAGCATATATTCATACACTTTGAATATATATATTAGAAAAATTAAATATATATGTATACATATATGCTTTTAAATATATATATATTTAAGAGATTAAATCAATGCAATATTTAATCCAAAATTTAAAACAAATTTCAGAGCATAGTAGATGGCTTTGTCTCCATGGCAATGCAGAAATTTCAAATCAAATCTCTGTCATATAGCTTCTTGCAACACTAGTTTTCTAGCAGGATGTAGCTGTAATGTCTCCTGAACCACTACAAAGTCCTGGAGTTTGAATGACTTTCTATAATTTCATTAATGAGGAATAGGCATTCCTGCTGTGTTTTAATCACTATACACTTTAGCATCTGAGCCAGAAGACAGAGATCATAGCATGCTATGAAGCACAGTTGTTAGTCAGGGATCACGGTAGAGAGGTGTTACTAAAAGAACATGACACCTTAATGCCATTTTTATGGTGATGTGGATTAATTTTGAACTAAGACAAATTATAGGTTTGATATAATTACAGCTGAAATACTTTCACTCTTTTTTTAGCAGGCTCTAAACAAACCATTACATTTTCAACTAGTAAAAAAGAATCCTAATGTCTTTTCATCATTAGTCTGTGTCCCTAGATATATTTTGATCTGATTTATGGCTGAAGTTTTCAGAAGCCAAAGCAATCTGAGAAACAATCCCCCAATTTTGGTTAATTTGCTTTTCTAGATGTATTTGCCCAGAACCAACTGAACTGTAATTCAATGTAATAAGCAATAAGTAGACATGAGAGATATTTTAAAACTAAATATTATAATTTAATGTCTTGTTCAACATAATAAAGCATAGAGGGTCTTCACAAAGTAAAATGAAATTCAGTGACTAAATTACTTTAAAGTCTGGTATTTGTATATATGCAAACTATGAAAGTTCTTGCAAGGGAACAGGGATTCTGAAAGCTATGTGTGTCTGAAGTAAAATGTTCAAACATTCTAAAGGTTGAACTTCCTGAGTTTTGTTTTTTAAAATAATTTTAAATATTTACGCAAATACTGCACAGGCATTTACAGACTAATGTGGGAAAAAGTTAAGATGAAAAAATCTATAGCTGATGAAATTAGGACTAAGATAAACATAAAAATCGTCTTGGAGCACGCCATTAAAAGTGAGTAAAAATGTTTCAAAACTTGGCCACCTACATGATAGTTGATAAAGAGAAATGATCATGCATTCCAAATATTTTTTTGACAGAATACACTTGAGAAAAGCAGACTTTGCATACAAAAATGAAACAAGGTATGAAAGGAAATTATAAGGACATTATTTTAAGATTTAGTTTAGCTGAAATGGCATGGAAGTAGGGGGTAGGAGTAAGGAAACACAGGAAAATTTGAATACGAGGACGTGTTCTCAGTTTCTCTGATGGAAATGATAGTTGCTAATAATAATGATGAAATGCAGCAATCAGATGGTGTTGGCAACTTCATTAATTCATGCTGAAAATACTGGCATATAAAGATGAAATAGAGGCAGACTTTAACCCCTTTCTCATCTCTGCTATCTGCATAAGTGTTTTAACATGATGGGGTTTTAGCAAATATGATATGTGGGGTCCATGTGGTCAATATTCATACTCCTTCTTTCAGCTACATGTGGATCATTTGCAGCTGTGAAGTATTCCCAGGCCACAGCTTTGGGTACCTGTTCCAGCTGGGTCTTGAGTATTTATTGGAATCAGTTTTCCGTGCTTGGATTGAAATCCTCTTTGATTATAGCTTGCACAGACAGAAAGGCCAGGGTATAGAATGAATGAAGTAATGGTTGCTCTAAGACATCCTTCCACTGGACAGTCAGAGACATCCTACTAAGTTCCCTTGCCATCCAGAACTGAGGAATCTCGTGAGATGATTGTTAACCAGAAGGGGCCCGTGCAAGGTCCTGAGCAGGGGCCTTGGGGTGGTTTGGAGGGCGCTCACTGCAGCCTGACCACCCGCCAGACGTGCTCCAACCGCACACCTCAACGCGCCAGCATCCAGGACTGATCCCAGAGAGCACTTAATGCACAGGTAGAGATGGAGTTTCAGGGGATCAGGATCCTAAGACCCCTCACTGTTTAATTTATGGAACGGTCGAAATGTGGTAGAAAATGTTCATGGAAATAAGGAACAATTCATTTTCAAACTACTTCAGAAGCTTGCAATCCTCACTTGAGCAGCAGTGATGGCATTAATTAAGAAAAGGAGCTTGTCATCTTACTCCAGTGCACATTAGCTTTGTCTATCTGATATTCCTAATGGATGTGTCTGTGTAAAGGCCCACAGGTGGCTCCAGCAATGCGGAGGAGGAAAAGGAAAACACATAATCTCTAAATGTCAGAGAAGAATAAAAGCCAGCTAAACAAACCAAACAAGATGCTGACAATTGACACTACCCTGCAGCAGGAAGCTAAAACCCTGCCTTTGCAGGAAGATTATAATGCTTTTTGTTGTTGTTATTGTTAATCACGCTGAGAAGAGAGCTTTGCCAAGGAAGAAAGATCGATCACTGAAAAGTGCCAAGCCACACAAAATGAATTCAGTATTTTACCGACCTGAGTGCTCGACTGTTGGCAGAGCATATGAGTAACTATTTGTGTAATTTAGTGCTGGGTGTTCTTGGAAAAGTACAGTTTATTGGCTTCATTGGGGCACTGCCTACGAGTCATAATAAGTGGTTAACAATCCCCGTTACCCCCTAGCCAAAAGTATTCAGTGAATCATCATTGAAGGTTTTTCTACTTGTTTACACCTTTTTATATGAAATTAAACCAACTTGAAGAGAGATATAGTTGGAAAAATATCAATTTGCTTTTGTTATTCCAGTGGAGACTGGTGAAGCAGGACATTTGGTACAGTTGTGAATCCCCTAACAATTTTGGAGGGTGGTACAATTGGGAATTCAGCAGAATGTCACAACAGGACCCAGAATCTGGAAGGGACTTTCAGAGGTGTTTCAGACACGTGCTCTGTATTCCTCTCATGGCACTGCAGAAGCACGCTCTGTTCCAGCACATCATCATCAGATGTGAAATGACAATGTTCTGCAAGTAACTGCAAGTGACACATCCATAATAGTGTCTGCATGGGAAACATTTGCAGAGACTGTGCACTGGATATTCACCTGGGGACTATTTTCTTATTTGTTCTCCTTAAGCCACAAAGACATCATCAAACAATTGGTTACTTAGATGCTTCCAATTATCTAAATGATTTTGTTTTATTGCCTTGAGTGTCAAGCTAATTATTATTAGAGATGTGAGAAAATATTTTATTTCCCAATTTGCAAATGGATTATATAAAATTCTGGTAAAAACAAACAGCTTCTGATAAATCAGCATTTGCAGTCACTCAGCAAAAAGAAAAAAATAAAACAGAAATCTGGTATATTCATTGCTCCTGAGACTATAAACACTGTTTATAAACTACAAAATTTTCAGTGTTCTTCGATGAAAAAGGAACATATTGCAATACCTGGAAAATCTGATAAATACACTAGTCAATGGATTTATACATAGCTGAGCAGGAGATACACAGTTCTGAATTCTTAAAACAGCTAAACTAGATTATGCTTAAATTCTGACAACAGATACAATATATTGACATTGCAAATTAACATGTCCCAGATACTGCTATACCCAGACATTTTGTGAGTCCTTGAAGTGATGAACACGATGCAAAAGGACTGTTGGATACAGTGTGGGATTATTGCAGGCATGTAGTCATCAAGCATCCAAAGCAGCACGGGCCTGACAATATTTATGGTTCAATACCCTTTTCAAAATCAGTGAATTTTGGAAATCCCAGTGTCTAAAAACTTGGTTCTGAGCTGCTCTATGCCCATATTCCATATCATCAAAGCAAGAACAACGGCTTCTCTGCCCCATAACAGAGGTATGATTGTAAATGGTTCAAATATTATGAAGATTGGAAATCTAAATAGACTAATAGAAAATTGCATTTGATTGCACACCAGATTCTCCATTGTGAATATGTATCAGATAAGTTGAACTAAAAAATCTCCTTCCCTTACTTTCTTTCACCATAGTCTAGGGGCAACCTTTCACCAAGCTGGGGAAAATCTTTAGAATTGCTTAAATATTGACTATCTTTTTGATGCAAAAAGAAGTCAGAATCTAAAACATCCTTTTGGGATTACAATTCATTGTCAGATTTCCTATGAGGAAATATCCTTCTTTGAGCAGTTTTATTCAACAGGGTTTGTGACGTGGTCAAAAGGAAACTCATCTTGTTCAGGATAAATGAGAATTTTGGGTACAGCATTCATCTGCTGCACAATGTCTGGTCTCCTTCTAAAATGTGCCCCTTCCATCCTTTTGTATAACAGAACAGAAGAAGCAGCAGCTCTGTCTACATGCCTCTTAGATGTCTTTCATCTGAAGATCATTGAAATTTCCAGCACTTCTTCCAAAGCCTTTGAAATCTGGCTGGCTTTTAAGAAAAACAAGCTGGAAAATTATTTTTGTTTTACATATATGAAGAAAGCGTCTGGATTTATTTAACTGCAAATATCATCAAGACTCCTTGTTGATGTGACATTCGTAATGTGCTGTGTTTCACTGCAGGTATGTGTCTCAGTCACATTTACACTAATTCAAACACATTCACAAGCCTGGAATGCTATAAAAATTGGCTGTTTTTCTTATAATGTCTCCATAGGCTGCCCCAGGAGATGCAAGAAGCCTTAGCCCATCCTTAAAGCAGCACGATCTTGAGTAACATTATGTGGACTATGCCAGATCTTAATGAGTTTAGGATTTTATAGTACAGCCCAAAGTACATTAAATCAAACTAGAATTTCTGTCAGAGATATGAATTAAATATCCCCTAGTTTATACATTGAAAAACTGATCAGTAACAAAGGCCAACATGTACTTCCTACATATAAAGGCCATAAGACAGAAATAATTGTGTCAACAAAATGCAGACAGGGCAATAAAAATGTATATTATTTCAAAAAATCTTTTGCTACTTAGAGGAAAAAGAGAAAATTACCATTGCACAAAGAGAAAATATAGGTGCAGAGTTTAGCAGAACAGTCTCAGATTACCTAAGAACTACTCCCATTACTGTTGTTAGTGTGGAGTTTTTTCCTCTTAATAATCTCAATTATTTACCCTCATTAGAATTTTTAATATTTTTTGGTAAAGATTATAGTATTAAAATCTTAGAAAAGACTCAGGAAAGTGCATGGTAACACAATTTATGTAATCTACTAAACTGTGAACACTGAGCATTGTTTCTCACATGTATATGTATACAGAGTCATCTATGTCTTTTCCACATTGACTTTTCCAGTAAGCAGTGACAATGTTCTGACTACCACACTCTCTCTGAATAGTGTGTATCTCTTGCTTGAAGAGTTTATTTCAGAATGAAAAAAAAAAGAACAAATCTGAAATTTCTGTTAGAAAATGGAAGTACAGTGACCTCCTTGGCTGTATTCTCTTTTCTAACTGAAATGCAAAATTACATGTGCTCTGGTAACAGAAAATGCATTTCCATTTCATGGTTTGGTACTAGAATAAGAATGTGTGATATCTCTTTTCCCTGAGCTCTGCTTATATTGCATTAGGTGTTGCATACAGTGATGTTCACTCCACTACTGATTTTGTCTTCTTTTGCCCATATCACAACTCCTGAAATCAATGAAGTTAGAGAAAACTTTATCTGTACCTGGAAAATGTCATGATCAGATAATATTGCCATATGGTGCCACTAAACTGTCATCCTGCACTCTGAAGAACTTGAATGCTCTTTTTCTGGGGGAATTCACAGTAGGCAAGCTTCCAGTGTAAGGCACAGACTCTGAAATGGCAGCTCCCAAAAGAGTGCTCCAGGGCTGACTCGTCTCCACGTACAAATGACAAGTTTCTTAGAGTGTCTTTAGGAACCTGTTGTGTCTGTGGTACTTCGGATGATCGAATTGCTGTGTGCTACAGCCAGGCTGGTGAGTCCAGCTGAGAAGAAGAGTGAATGATGATTTCCTTCCAGAAGGAATTGTCTCTGGGGCAGACTGTGTAAAAAAAATACCTTTGCTGTCTCTACCTCTGTCAGGAAATAGCTATTGTGGCAAGGTACAAGATAAGTTAGTTTTACATCATGAAAAAGCCCAACTTATTCCACTGAAACTGCTGTTAGTGACCATTGTTTCATTTTTGATCACTTATTACTTCAACATAAGGGATATTTGCACCAGCTTTAATTGTACTCAGTCCTTCTATGATACCACTCAAAACACCCTAGATCATTAAGGAAGTCCTTCATCAGCTTCTCATGTATAAAAATCTGTTTAAGTCTTTTTTCATAATTGAGAGGTTTTAAATTCACTTCTAGCTGTGAATTTATTTGTCCAAAAGTATTGGGAGTCCTCATAGAAAGACAAGGGATATGCAAATGTTCTCTTTTGAAAATTACACTTAATTGACATGGAGGTCACCTTGGCAACTTTAACAGAAATGGTTATGCAAAAAAAGTCCAAAGTGTGTAATAGCAGAATAGTACCCCAGAACTCCTGACTTGTAGGTAGCCTGCTCAGCTCCCTTTGGTTCCCTCTGTCAGCTCCTAATATAAGATCTTTTCCAGCACACGCATTTGTAGTAAATTGCTTTGCCAGAGCCTTCCCTTTTCTGATAGCATTGAATATCTCTCTTTGGAATGTGTTTTGCCCTTAAATATGCCAGAGTGTGTAAGTGGCACCCTTCCAGGTAAGAATCAGCATTGCATTTGGAAGGCATTTCTCATGAAATATGGTTTTGTTCATGGGGGAAGGGCAGTTACAGACTGGATTTTTAAAGGTTTCTCTCAGCTCTGCCTTGTATGCTCTTGAGAATTATTTAATACTTATACAGTTTTCTGATAAATGCTGAGGCAATTAGAATAGCAATTAAAGCATTAATGACTTTTATTTTCTTCCTGTATTAGATATATTCAAGCTATATGGAATATCTTTTGGTAGTCAGTGTGTAGTACGTGATTTTCTTTTGTTATTGTTTCGATTTGCATTTCCATTTTTTTATTATTTTTTTTTTCTCAGCCTATCTTTCTACCATCTGTGATTTGCTGAGTGGAAAGTACCCATCCATAAACCATAATCATTCTCAGCACAATCCCATCAGGCAGAAGCTTAGCTTTGGTTAGGAATGTGTTGATGCGATCAGATTTAAACCACTTCCCTTAAGAAAACAACCAACAAAAACCAACAGTAACAAGCCCCCAGTGAAGTGCTCATCCAGCCATTGATATATCTATAGTAAAGTTACCATTTGGTGGTCAGTTATATGATTCCACTTCATACACAACATGCATTAGTCCAAAAATGTGGTATTTGGTCTGATTTCTATTCAAATAAGATGGAAAGATTTTTGTGCATGAGTCTGTTTATTTATGTGAATTTTTCAGAGCCCTGGATCTGTTAACACTGTCATTGAACCTGATATTAAAAAAATAAAAAAAAAATCTTTGCAGATTTTTAAGTGACAGAGGAAAAGAAACAAGGTAATATTTTGGTTAGATACTGCTTTGCCTGGAAATACATTTTAGAAAATGTGGATGTAAAAAATGTGTTTAGAAAAACACTGATGCTCATCCTGTAACTTTCAACAAAGGACAAGGTATGTTCAAATAGAATTGAGGTGGTGGTGGAGCAAAATTCACCTTGATAACTATAAGATTTGGAAATCTAGATGATATCTCTTTTCTAGTTTAGTCATTTCAGTTCTCTTTATATCAGCATCTATGAATGTCAGTCTAGGTATTCCCAAACTAGTGTTTACACTTTTCTACAAATACACTGTGTTTTGAACTCAGGTCAAAAACAGGAATTGCAGGTTTCTAGTTGGAATTATTAATATGTAGACACTTAAGTTTTAAGCTAAATATTATAATAGTTACATCCTTCTGTAATCATTTGTAAGGTCTGCTCTAAGGTCCCCTGATTTGGATTCATCACATGAGGATACCAGGTGCTTCAAAGCTTTTTAAAAGATTCACTGGATTCACTCTCAAACAAGCAGGTGTCTAAATATGTCTGGCCTTGATCTAACTTTGAAGGTGATAGGACCTTAAGCATTTCTATCACTTCTGTAGCTAATCATGAGAATGGCATTCTGTTTCACCTGAATATCTTCAGGAATAGGGCTCTACATGTATGGTTTCTGAGAAATTATTGTTAATTTCTGAAAATTATATAGATTTACTCCTGATTAGAGGGGTGGCAGAGGACACAGGAGAGCTTTATTTGTAATCAGCAACAGAACACTGCAGAGAATTCCCAGGCTTGGTTTATTTTATTATTATTTCAGTACGAAAGGAATCACAAATTTATAAATGCATAAACAAGGTCCACACCTGAATATGAATTAACTTATAGGAATGCTGTACTGACATGAGTAACGAATTTTCAATTCAGAAGCAGCTTTGCTATTTCTGCTTGAGACAGCTGTATTCTTTAGAGACAAACAGAACAGAAAATAGAGCCCAGAGCAGCCAAAATTTCGAACAATCAATATTTTGGAAAATTGTTAAGAAATGTGAAATTCCAGAGTCTGGAAGAGAACAAAGCCTTAAGATGTAAAAAGTGTCAAAAATTAAGCTGAATGTTTTCCCTTGAACATTTCCTCAATCCCTCTTTCACAAAGAAGTTGATGGGAATCTTTAGATAATTAAGCATTTTTTACTTCTATCCTTACTGTTATTGACAGTACATCTTCAGTAAGAGTACAAAATTAGAAGGTGTGGGGTTACATTCCTGTTCCTTTGTACTGCAGAAGTCAAAGTTTACTCTGGTAGATGTTGTTTTCTGTTATTCTGACAGTGGACCTTTATTCTTTCATTTTACCAGTTCATGGTCAGCTAAAGGAATCTGAATGTTTATTCCTGGTAACAGTTCAACATTTATTACAGTTCATTGTGCTTTTCAGCTCATGCCGTTAGCCTTTCCTATAGTATTTTTCATCCAGAAATGGGCTTTACAAGAAGGGCTTGCTGTGTTCAAGTCTTATATTCTCTAACTTGTCTGTTATATTTTACTTGTATGCCTAAGATCAGCACTTGCTCTGAAATAAATTGAAATAAAATTTTAGTACAAGGTGGGTTACACACTGAGGAAGGGTGGGTAGAACCAGTGTTTGCTTTCTAGGTATCTTTATTACTGAAGAGAAGGAATATAGAAAGAAAATTTGGAAAAATGGGAAAAAATATTAGAAATCAGTAAGTTCTCAGCTATGGTGAGAACTGTATTGCTCTGTGACTGTGATACCTGCACCAATGACAGATGAGATGGTACCGTGTTGTATTTAAGTCAAGTAAATACTTGACAGAATGTTTTATGAAGCTCAATTAATTTGTCAAATAATATTTTTAAAGGGCAAAGTGGATGCCCTGGGGAAATACAGACAAGTCAATCTCACTTCTGTGCCAGTCAAGACCATGGAGCAGAATCTCCTGGAAACATGCCAAAGCAAGGAAAACAAAGATTGGTAACAGCCAACACGGCTTTACAGAGGGGAAATCATGTCTGGCAAATCTGGTGACCTTCTATGACAGAGCTACAGCTCTGGTGGATGGGGCCAGAGCAACTATCATCTACCTGCCCTCAAGCAAAGTGTTTGACACTGTTCTGCATGATTTCCTTGTCTCCAAATTGGAGAGACATGGATTTGATGAATGGACCGCTCTGTGGATAAGGATCTGGCTCCATGGCTGCACACGAAGTGTGCACACAGAGGGTCCATCTGGAGACCAGTGATGGGTGGTGTTCCTTGGGTACTGGGGCTGATACAGTTCCACATCTTTATCAGTAATGTGGACAGTGGGATTGAGTGCAAGTTTGT
>WAAE01011819.1:0-99380 GCA_013400495.1 Nicator chloris | reverse complement strand
TACTTATTTATATAATTTAGGAACAAGTCTGTTTTCAACCTCTGGAGCACAATTACGTAGAATTTTTTTACCTTAATTTTTAAAAGCTGGAAGTTTTCTTGCACCCTCCAGATTGATCAGCTTAAGCTAACCTGCTATCAAGAGAAGGTTTTTTAAAATCGATCTATACAAAATTTTTCTTCTGTTTAACTGTCATTTGAGAAGAACATGTTTTTGCTATACAGGTGCAGTTTCCAAATTAGACAAGAAGTAAGCCTGACAGATGTAATTTCTTTTCTCTGTTTTTTCCTCTTCTGAAAATTTCAAAGTTAGTTCTTAAATTTGGCCTGATACAGAAAACTCTCAGTGTTTGCTTTTTCCTTATTTGGGGAAGTTCAAGCAGAGGTTTACAATATAATTTAGCCAAAAATAAAGGTTAATAAATAACTAACAGAGTGCTACTTATTCTTTTCTATTAGAAGGACACCGATTTATATAGGTTTAGTTGAAAATGTTCCCTAAAGGAATCTTTCCCTACACTTCCTTCTTTGATCTTCTATTTAGTATCTTTATCTTAGATCATAACTATAACGGAAGACTGCACCAACCTCTAAACATTTAGTGCAAGATAAGATTTAATTCAATCATAAAAAGTCTTTCAGGATTTACTAAGCTTTTTCTTCTGCAATTAAATATATTTGTGCAGCTATAAAATATGCAATATTTAGGTATAACAATTATATTGGAATAAAAAATGTTTACTACAAAAATGCATTATTATTCGCAGAAGAATTCTATGTTTGTTTGGTGAGTTTTCAAAATGTTAGTTCTATGTCATTGCTAAGGGATTTATAGCCACTCATGTAGGTTAACAGAATTTGCTAGTTGCAACATTTTCCATTATAAGTCACTAACGAAAAAAAATCTTTAATGCATAAGATAGCATATCTAATTCAGCTTCTCTTAATTTTTCACATCAGTTTTGTCCAACATAAGATTTAAAATTACTTTGCTGCTGAGCTGTGTGAAAGTGAACTTCCAGGAAAGAGTGTATGAGACTGTGAAAATTGTTGATATGCTTGCTTTCCTTTATGTTCATGTGTATTTTGAAGTCTTGTGCTTAACAAAGTATCTGTTTTCAACCATGTCAGCATCTCAGTGCTTGGATAGAGGAGTAGCAATGAAGAGAACATTTGTACATGCACACAGTTGTCCCACTGGTGTTTCAGATGGTGCCAGTTGCTGTTATTCATCACTCTGTTAAAATTTAATGGAAAGGTTGGGGAAGTGGATAAGAATCCCTTATGCCCTGGGACTTGATCTGTCCTCATAGAACAGGAGATATTTTCTTCTCTCTGATAGACTTAAAGAAGGAGTTTTATGGGGGAGGAGTTAATCACTGTGGTTATGATAACCAAGAGGCTTTTCTGTGTTTGCCATGACAAGGCTTAACTCCTCATTGCTTGTGGCACTTTGTATGAAAAGAAATATACTCAGTCCAGTATTATGGAAAAGTTGTAGTTTGGGGTAGATTCCCTATCAAACCTTCATTTTCATGGATTCTCTTGCAATTTATAACTCAAGTACCCTTACAGAGGATGAAAACCACCCCGTCTCACAGGGAAATTCAGAAACAGTACTGTTGTTCAGATAAATCTAGTTCCTTTTTTTAATATTGCAGAATTTATATATAATTTTAGATTAAATTTGTTGAACTATGCTGCTCTCTCCTCTGGATTTCTTCGCAAACTACGTCATTTTCTTTTGCAATTTAACACAGGTAAACTTTGGCTTGGTGGAAACACTCATGGAGATGTGACCCCAAGTCATAAAAACATCAAGCTCAATATTGATTTCGTCTAAACTCTCTTTAATGAAGAATTAGTATCAGCTAAACCACATTTCTGATAAATCTGAGAGTTTGGTTTTATGCCTGTATTTCAGAATTTTCATCAAGAAGTCAAAGAAACAGATGATTCAGAAAGCCTGATGAGCCTTGACAGTCTTGACGCTGGAGAACAAAATGGAAATTGCACAACACAGAGTGAATCATCTTTTACCACACAGTGTGACTGTGCCCTGTATGATCCAGAAAAATGCCAGACTAGGAATAATGGTTTACTTCACTCAGATCAAAGTACTTCTAAAAATGCACATCTAAATAATTGTCTGAGAAATGTAGATTTGCTACACTACCACAACATACCTATTCATGATCTTTTAGCTAAACATAATGTTCTAACTCCTAGTGAACGTGTAAAGACTTCAGAAGTGGAATCACCTGCTTCTCACACATCTGGAAAGCAACCTGCAGAATTCTCTGCCTCTGGTAACCAAAAGAGCTCTGTAAGTAATGCATTTAGGTTTCTGCAAAATATAAAAGACAGAAGCAAGCCATCTTCTGGAACAGCTAGCACATTTGCCACTGGTCATCTTGATTGCAATCCTAGCAGAGCCTGGGACAGCCCTGATTCTATTCCAGGAGAAAGAATTCAGGATCTGATGCAAGATCAGAATTTTAAAATGACCCCACAGGAGAGAACTAAATCTATGCCAGCATCCAGTCAACCTATTGCAACATCTGTAATCTTATTTCCTAATCAGGGATCTTCCACTGGCATTCCCAGCATGGTTCATGTATTACCAAAGGACAAAAACATCAGTACAGACTTTTTAAAAAATACCTTAGGAAAAATGACTGAAACAAAAGAGGAAAATATTAAATGTATGAATGATTTTATTTCAAAAACATCTTTATTTCAGGACATACAAAATGCCTCAGTTCTGTTGGAAATTAAGCAACAGAATAATAAAGGAGGAAAGGGAAATATACTTGAAAATATGTCACTGTTACCTGATACTGAGTTCAATTCTGACACTCCTGCACAGGACAAAATCCTGAAAAATAATATACTGGAAAGAAAAAGAGTAAAGTTTTTCGGAAGTATCTTAAAGAAGGATTCTAAATATGAACCCAGTCATTTCAAAGCTGTGGTTACAGACCATGGGATCAGTTTTGGAACTCAACTCATGTCATCTATTAGAGATAGTTTAGAACTGGCAAAAATAAAAAAGAAAAGTGCAGAAAATGAAAAATGCAATAGGAAGCTAAGATGGTGTGATCAAATTGACCAGATAATAATAGAAAATGATGAAAAATGCTATGAAAAAAGCATCAGTGACATATCTTCTTCACAGCTGCAATGTATTCAAACTGCAAATAACACTCCAAAGAATAATTTAAGTATTGTTGCTCAGCCTTCAAACCCCATGTTCATAAAAAATCATCAGGAAAATTCTCATCTATCAAAAGCAAATGTTAATACTGAAAAATCAAATAAAGAATACCCATCTCAGAATATATTTACGTCTACAGGATCCTTTCCTGCTAAGAAAGCTTGGATGGTAGCAAAAGATGAAGGAAGTAAACCTCCAGTATGTAGCAATAGTGCTAAAATTAAAGAAGGTAGTCAACTCAGAAATAAGGCAAAAACAACCAGAAGAGCAACATCTGTAAGAGTCCAGTCACATTTTATGCCCAAGAAGAAAAGAGGCACTGTGATCCAACTGCAGTCAGCCACTGAAGCCAACAAAACTCAAAAAGCTCCAGGGAACTATCTTGCACCTCACCCACCTTCCACACCTCTGCCAGGAAACAGAAGTGTTGAAAACACAGCCAGCCCTGGGTGTCAGTCACTGCCGCCTGCCAGCCTGCAAGCTCCCAGTGATTTCAATGACAGGCATGTTGTGCTGGCACGTCAGGTTTTAAATAGGAACAGTGCAGAAAACAGTGAGAATACTGCTGGTTGTGCTGGCTTGGCCACTGCCATCTCTACACCTGACTGCAGCACGGCCAAATATGAACCTTGGGCAAAAAGTACGTGTTCTGTAAATAATGTTCAGGCAAGTGCCTGTCAAGATCATTCAGTGACTTGCTCTGAGAGAAAACCTGTTAACACAGAAAATGGATTACATCTCCATCATATCCCAGCAGCTGGAAAAACAAGCACCTTCTGGCATGGAGCACATTCTACCCAAGCTCCAAAAGACTCTGCTACTGGTAAGAGTCATGTTTCTGGGTCTGGGCTGGGGGGATGTTCAGACAAAAGTCTTCTTCAAATACATCACAGATTTGTTTTCAGTTAAAACATCCAGCCTTTCATCCATTCACACAACACAGCCAGTTTTAACAAGCTTTCACCATTTGTCATTCTCATTTCTGTTCTAGTGGTGCCCAGAGGCCTCTCAAACGTCAATCCTCATTTCTAATAGCTCTCTGCAATATTAAATGAAAAGGAAGTATTTTCCCTGAGATTATATTCATGACTAATGAGCAGATGTGACAGGTGGTCTAAATAATGATATAGGAGGAAGTGACTAAGTTTATACAAGTGAGTTTTACAAGGTAACTGAGAGTGATAGCTTGTTGTCCAACAGTCACTGCCACATGAGAGTGAAAGAAATTTAGTTCTACTGTGTTTTTAAAATGCTGACACTGTAAATGCCTACAATTATTGAGACTTAGTCCTAATATTACTATTAAAAGCTAAGCAAAAATTAAAGAGAAGTTAAAATTAAAGAGCTTCTGCAGGCAAACTTTGCTCTGCTGCAAGATATATCTGATCTTAAAAGAATTTTAAGAAATTTGAGGAACAATCCTGCATTTTTTAAAAAATTAACCTTGGGAACAATATGAGGCACAGATTGGTTGGTAAGATACAGGAAAGATGCATAAGAAATTTTTGGGAGAATAAACTTTAATCTCCCGGGGTTTACATTTCAATTTACATTTCATGCTTTTTGATTTGCCTTGTTTGTCCTGTGCAGCCTAGCTATATTCTGTGCCTTGGGCACTAATGACATCCTTGTACTTGTAATTTCTATGTAGTATGCTGGTTTCCTTCCTACTGAGGGCTGCAGCTGGAGCTCCTGAAGCTGTAGTACCTACTTGAGGTACAAGCACTACTCCAAACTGCTTCATATACTGGGATCACCACAAGGATTGGCCATGCAACTCAAAGATACTTTCTAGCAAAATAATGAATACCCATAACTTTAAACCCCCCACATTTCTAGTTTTATCTACAGTAATACACAGTTTTAATTTGGAGTGATTCAGAAAAACTCTGTTGTGTAACAGCAGATGCAGGCAGGTGAATATTTTTGGCCTAAAGCAGGGGTGGGCAGAGAAAATATTATCTGCTTGTCTGTTCCAGTTCAAAGTCAAACAGATGAGTTTAAGATCTGTATGATTTAGCTTACTTGATTTTACACTGGAAATGAATGAAGACCTGCATTACCACGCATTGCCTCCAGCAGAGATTTTTGTCTCTTGATGTCCTTGTCTGCACATCAGATCAATGAATCAGGAAATGTCCTGGGTCCGAGTTGTGCGCTGCTGACAGTGTCTTCACTACAACTTTAAATGCTACATCCCAGTGTCACACACCTCCAGCTCTTTAAGAAAAGGGCTCAGTAACTGCCTTTTAAATTTTATTTGGGTTGCCCTCTCTCAGTATCTGCTTATATTTTGTATTTTGAAAGTCTTCTTTATTTTAAATACTCTAGATAACTCTTACTGACTTGCTGTTATTAATTCAATTGCCTGCAAATGCTCATAGATACCATAGTCTTGTCCTAAAGTGTTTGCAGTGAGACTGAATACTGCACTGCTCTCTAGTAAAATATCTTCACAGTTCCATGATATCTGTGAAGACACTGTAGAAAATGTGGTCTCTTGCAGTGCTTTCCAAACGTACAGAAAGTGAGAACCAGATTAATACAATTGTTGTCCATGAGGATCTTAATTTAATTTGGCTTCCAGGCTTCAAGTTGTGTATCTTCTGCCTGACATATTACAGCATATTACTGTAGCTGGATATTAGAATTTTTAATACCTTTCCTGTTCAGTCAGTAAAGGCTTTAAAAATGTGTTTGGTCTTTAGCCTGTGACAAATATAGTGCTAATTAACATGCTTACAGTTAAATCACAGTAGACTGCTCAGTATCTCATTCCCTTAAAGATACTATTGATTGTTATTATTATTATTATTATTTTGTCTTCTATGTCTCAAAGGAATCTTCTTTTTGGCATTGATCTACTCTTGCAAATTAATTAAATTAAGTATTGATGCATACAGATAGAGCAACTTTGAATTACATTTTTTCAGAAATACATTATGTGATTATTAATACAACAAGGGGGGTCTTTTTTCTTTTTCTCTTTCCTTTTCCTTTTCCTTTTCCTTTTCCTTTTCCTTTTCCTTTTCCTTTTCCTTTTCCTTTTCCTTTTCCTTTTCCTTTTCCTTTTCCTTTTCCTTTTCCTTTTCCTTTTCCTTTTCCTCATATTCATTGTAACATGATCACATTTCCTTTGGTTTTCAGGTGCTATTCAGCACCATGTGTCATGTTAAAATAATTTGCATACAACTAAGTGGCAACGTTTTAAAGCTAATGTGTCCCATGTTACTATTGTTGGCAGCAGCCAGATGACAAGTTTCAAATAAGTTTCTTGGATCAGTTCTTTCATTTTTCTATGAGTGATAAGAATTCTGCTTTAATGCAGATGTAAATGTTGTGTAAACAAATAGGTAATTTGTCTTCCCAAGTTTAAATCAAGTAACTCCATTTACAAATGTAGTAGCTGTGTTTACAAATTAGAATATAGTATCTCCTTGGTACATAGATTCCTGAGTTGCACATGAAAATACTAATTTGCATCTTCAGTTTGTGTGCATGAAAGTTTAATTAAGAGCATAATTTTAATTTGGAAGCGTGACACTTTTTGAAAATATATCACTAAGCCAGACAAAACCGAGATAAATTTGAGGTATGGTGTCTAGATTAGACCTCTCTCGCTGAGAGAAAATGCTGCACAGCAGTACTGCCTTTTAAAATTAGCACTAAGATGTATGAATTAATAAGATTAACTACAAAATGCCAAGCTATAGAAATAAGGTTTCAATCCATGACTTTTAAACCTCACAACACCTGTGAGGCCACATCTGGAATACTGTGTTTGGTTCTGGGCTCCTCAGTATGAGAGAGACATGGACATGCTGAAGCAAGTCTAGTGAAGAGCCACAAAGATGCTAAAGGGACTGGAGCACCTTTCCTATGAGGAAAGGCTGAGAGAGCTTGGAGTATTCAGCCTGGAGAAGAGAAGGCCTTGAGGAATCTTACCAAAGTCTATAAATACCTCAAAGGAAGCTGCAGATGATGGAGCCAGGCTCTCTTCAGTGGTGCTTGCTGAAATACCTGAGCAGTGGGTACAAACTGAAACACAGAAATTTCCCTCTGAACATCAGGGAACTTCTTTTTAATTGTGAGAGTGACTGAGCAGTGGCATAAATTGCCCAGTGACTTTCTTGAGTCTCTGTCCTTGGAGTCACTCAAAAGCCATCTGGGCATGGTCCTGGGCAATGAACTCTATGTGGCCCTGCTTGAGTGGGGACACTGGACCAGATGGCCTCAGAAGGTCCCTTCCCACCTCTACCATTCTGTGATTTTGTGAATCAAATCAACTTTGTGAACTACTACATTTTCTGCACACTACTATGTAATCTTAATGAAAGTTGAAACAATTAACATACAGATAGAATAATTTATCAACAGTGATTTATTGTGTTGGACAGTTAGACTTTAAGATTATTCTCTAAATGCAATTTATTATCTAAAACATTACTTATTTGATACTTTTTATACCACAGTTCACCTTTCATTTTCCTTTTTATTTGGTAAGACCACCTTGTATCTCTGTACAGACTACCTTTATTATCTGTGACTCAACAAGGGGCTTCAATTAAGCTGCTTATGTCCACATCCAAGACAATTTAAGTAGATCAGGTGTAAATATCTAAATGTGGACAAAGACATTTAGTCAGCATTATTAGTTTTGCTACCACTATATTTATCATGCTGTTTACACATTTTTGGTTTACTTTTGTCTGCATGTCATTTAAGGTGGTGTTCCTATTACAAGACAAAATCAGGGTTTTGACAACTATGAAAATAAACACCGAGCTTTTTCAGAATGTAGAAGACAAAGTGTCATCTCTAAAATACGGAAGCCTGCTCATCATGTACAGGTTAATATAAAATCCTATTAAAAAAAATGCTATCTTCAAAATGGAAAGAGTTCAGGAATTGTCATTTTCACATGATTTTGAATCAATGTGCTTAGTCAGCTTGCTGTCAATGCTAATGAAAAGAATAAAATCAACTAGAATACATCTCTATATTTGTGTACAGTAATATTTTTTTCACTTGAAAACATTTGGTAGTATGAAATAATAAACAAAACATGTTCAGAAGGTAGCATAGTTACCTTAAATTATGCTTAAAATACTTTTACAATATTTTTGATAGACTTCATTATGTGCTGTCCAGCTGAGTCCCATTCAATCTGCATTTGATCCAGTACAAAAGATGAAAAACATCTCTAAATCTGAGGAAGGTATAGTAACACAACTCACTTCAATTCCTTGTTATACATGAAGAAGAACAACAAAATATATCCATTGTGTAACATGACTTGTGTCTTTTGGCATCAGTGATTCTAAGTAAGAAGTGGTAATTTTCTACAGCTATTTTTTACCTGTAAATGTAAGATATAGCATCATATAGCATGATATTAATGGTTTTATAAATGCATTACAACTTATATTCAATTTTCATTCCATTCCTGTTTGTTTTTAACTGTATGTGTCACATATAACTGCATGATGTGGACGGGTATTGCTTGCTATCATTACGTATTTCCAAACTCATTAGGACTTGCTCTGGTGCCATTTGTAAGATGCATTAGTGTTCTTAATTATTTCATTTTCTAACATATCATATCATTCTTGATTTTGCCACCTTTTTCTTCTTTTAACGTCAATTTTGTGTGTTTCGCAGACCTACGGTCATGAAAACAAGCAGTTTATTTATATGTTGTTCAAATGAGCCCTTCTCATTTGAAGTTCCCCCTGTAATCTCTTCAGTTTCAGAAAGCACTGCTCAGTTTCTAGTGGCAGAAAAACTAGCAAGTACACCAATGGCAGAGGGTGAAATCCTGGCAGCCATGGACCGTGTGGAGCCAGCCAGACAGCCCTCACTGCTTGAAAGGGCTCCATATCCAGGCAGGAGTGCTCTTTCCATAGAAGAACAGAAGATTTTCCAGTCTCTGAATTATCTGAATCAAAAGCTACAAAGTATGTTGGGTAATAAATAGAATTCTACATCAATTGATTAAATAACTTTATCTTTTGTTGCCATAGATTTTTTTTATTAAAAACAGGAATCCTGCAATAGAAATATTTTCTGTTGTTGTTGTTGTAGTTGTTGTTGTTCTTTACTAAATGTAGCAAACAGTGTATCAAAATCAGGAAACACTTCTTCAAGTCAATGAAATTAATTTAAAATAATGTTGACTTTGCCTTGGCAAAAATTGACTCTAAATGTGATGGAGAGAGACCTTCAGAAACTGGCTCAGCCTAACTGTAAATGTTGTTTGCGAGAGATGTTTGTCAAAATTGTTCCTTCAAGGTACATCAGGCGCATCAGGTGCATCAGCCTCACTTGGAAATCTGTTCCAAAGCTTATCCATCTTAATTTTTTTGCCATTATTTTTGTAAATTATTGCCCTCTATGTCATATAGTTTTGCAAATGTAGCCCTTTATAATGAATGGCTTTTCGTTTTTTTACTTCTAATATTTTAGAATGTTCCTCTTCTCCATGAATTCTGAAAGGCTAGAAGTAATGAGTTCTGACATTGCTGCAGATAAATCTAAATGTTTAAGTAAATATTACTTGTGCAACCATTTTTAAAATTTCAGACTTACCTAAGTGTTCTCTAACTTGTTCTTCCTTTATGCCAGGTGGATTTCTTACCTGTTTATACTGGTGTTCTTTATATGAATTCCCCAATCACAGCTTCTGTTTTGCTGGAGAATGGAGGGAAAAAGTCTGTACTTGTTCTTGATAATTTTTTCCCCAGTGATTAATTTGCTAACACTTTCATTAGTCATCCTATGATAACTATTACCCTTCAAGAACAAACTTCTTGTGTCTCTTGCTACTTTAGGATTTGCTTTGACTGATGTGATCATACAGGTCTGCCATGAAAAATTCCCTTTAGTTTGGCATAGTTTCAGTATTCTTTGTGCTCCATCTTGTACTTGAAATCAGTGGGGACCTTATGATTTAGTCTCTTCACTGGTCTGCTTGGCGTTTTATACGACTGGAACAACTGCTTGCCATTTGTGCTCTTCATGGAATTGCCAGCTCTCCTGAATTTTACATTTTCCTTGGACTTTTTTCATATAAAATTTTACATGCCAATTATTTGCGTTTATTAGGGTATGCTTTCTTTAAGCCCGTTGATTTCACTTTACTATTCCACTTCTATTCCTTCTGGACTGCACCATTTCATGGTCAGTTTACCCAAGTTTACCCCCTTATTGACTGAGATCAAACTGAACCAGGGCTTATTAAACTTCTGCACACTATCCATATATTTCTACATTACATGGTGAATAGTCTGACTTTGAGGAATAAGACTTCCATTTCCTATAAACTGCAACAGCAGAATAAAAGATCTTTGCAATTGTTTAGAAACTTTCTGCAGCTGCAGCTTACAATTCTTTCTCTGTCAAACAGTGGTTCAGAATTTCATTTTATCATAACCTGTGGTTATAACTTCCATGCAAATGGAAATGAAAAAATCCATTTTTTACCAGAGAAGTGTTTCCATGTGATGTGCTCAGGCTAAGAAAGTAGATATGAAAAGAGAAATATGAGCATATAAAACTAAATTTCTGTATAAGTAACAGAGAAATGACAAAGAAGGGAAAGGTAAATTCAGCTGAAGAACTGGGAGCAAGAATGCTGAAGTTTTCAAAGTGTGAAAAGGAAAAGTGTAAGAAAGGTACATAGCAAAATGGAAGAAACAGTGAAAGAATCACAGAGGTTAACAGATTGCAAATGAAGTAACTGTGAAAGTTAGTGCAATCCATACACGTACGTATGTATCTCAGGATTTTAATTAGCTTGCCTAATTATTTGGGGATTAAAATTCGTAATAGGAGGCTGGGAATTTTTACAGGTAGACATACATGTAAGTAAATATTCTAGGTATTTACATGTCATAAAAGTACATTGCTTTTCTAAACTGTTACCCTTTTGCACCCCTTCTTTTGGCTTTGTTTTCATACGTTACCAAATTTAAAAACTGTGTAGCTTTATATTGGTCTTCTTATTGAATGGCAGGCAATCACTAGCCAATCTACATCCAGAATATTTGTTGCTGGAGGGTAGATGGCATTCTCTTCTCTAGTTTTAGATGTTTTTATTGGTACTAAATTTTTTGTTCATATACTACTTAGACGCAAATTTTAAAAATAGAGGTATGGCCTATACTTCAACAGCTGTTGGTAGAGGAAATAAAACCAGTACTATTAAATTACATTTTCACAATCTTCAGAAAGTTTTGATTTGAGTATTTGATTGTGAATCGTATTTTTATTGCCGTATTTTGTTTATATAATATTAATTATATACTTTCATGCTTTATTCAGATGTTCAAGAAGCCATTACCAGAAACCCATTTGCTTCACATGTTTTGAAGATAAGCAACCCTTAGTAAGTATTTAATTTAAATGTGTTCAGCTTTAATTTCTACAAACTAACCCTATGGCTTATTTTATTGTAAAAATAGAATTGAAAATACTGATATCAATCTGTTCATCTGGCTTGCCCTATTTTCTGTTTATGCTAAAAAAGACCCATTGAACATGAAATTTATATTACTGTAAGCAGGTTTTAACAGTTTATATCAGACTGCCTCATCCTCTGGCCTCATTTTCATTTTGGTGTCTGAAGATACTTGCTAAGTTCAGGAAGTTCCAAGAACTTTTAAGGAACAGTAATTTAGCAAGGTCCATTTGAAGTATATATAACTCATAAATAATTTGTATTTCTTAACAACATAAAGAGAAAAGGGGTAATTATGCATGACAGTGCATAAAATAATTTTTAATGCAAAGAATTCCAACTTTGACCTGAAGATACGCCGTTTTCTACAAGTGATTGCTATTACATTTCTTCAATAGGTATTTATATTTTGTTTCATATATTCTAGATCTTGTCAGTTGGAAACAAAAAATGATACCTGGAATGTAAAGAAATGAACAGGCATATGAGTGTCTGAAGTACAACATTTACTTTTCAAAAGTTCAGTGTATGATGCAGGAGTTAGTATTTATAATTCTGTATCATCAGTCTTCTCCTACACTATAAATATACACTGAAGAAAAATTATAGGTATGACCGTATACTTTGAAACATAGAATCATACAATTGTTTTGATGGAAAAAGTTCTCTCAGATCATCAAGTCCAACCATTAACCCAGCACTGCCCAGTCCATCCCTACCCCACATCTTCAGATGCCAAGTCTACACATCTTTTAAATACCTCCAGGGATGTGGACACCACCGCTACCCTGTGGAGCATGTTTCAATGACTGACAACCTTTTCCATGACGAAAATCATCCNTGGCCTCAGCAGTGCCCAGTACAGGGGGACGGTCACTGCCCTGGTCCTGCTGGCCACACCAGTGCTGATCCAGGCCAGGATGCCATCGGCCTTCTTGGCCACCTGGGCACACACTGGATCATGTTCAGCTGCTGTCAGCCAGCAAGCCCAGGTCTTTTTCCACTGAGCAGTTTTCCAGCCACTGCCCCCAGCCTGCAGCACTGCCTGGGGTTGTTGTGACCCAGGTGCAGGACCCAGCACTTGGCCTTGTTGAACCTCATACAGTTGGCCTTGATCAACTGAATCATCAATCCAGCCTGTCCAGATTGCCCTGCAGAGCCACCAACAGATGAGCACTCCCACCCAACTTGGTGTCAGCTGCAAAGTGACTGAGGGTGTATTCATCCTCTCATCCAGATCAGTGATAAAGAGCTCACCCCAGCACTGAGCCCCTGGGAAACCCACTTGTGACCGGGTTCCGCTGGATGTAACTCCAGTCACCATCACTTTTTTGGGCTCAGCCATCTGGACAGTTTTTTACTCTGTGAGGAGTGCATCCATTCACATCATAAGCAGCCAGTTTTCCAGGAGACTGCTGTGGTAAACTGTGCCAAAGACTTTACTGAAGTCCACATAAAGAATATGCACAGCCTTTCCTGCATCCTGGGTCACCTGGTCATGGAAGGAGATCAGATTGGTCAAAGAGGACCTGCCTTTCCTAAACCCATGCTGGCTGGACCTGATACCCTGGTGGTCCTGTACACGCTGTGTGATCACACTCAAGAGGATCTGCTTTGCATACTGCATATACTCCACTGGATAAGCTGTTACCAAAAATGTTAAAGAAAATATTCTTTAATCATAAGGATTTTACACTTTTCTGAATTTGAGACCAAAACACCCCAGGAAGCATCTCAGCTCCTACATTCAAAATGATTGCCTGGTTTTGAAGCGGGATTGTGAAAAGACTATGGTGCATCAGTGCCTTTCTTCTTGTGAATCTCAGTAATAGGTGTGACTTGGAACCCCAGCTTCCTTTCTTCTGCCTCCTATCTTATAAATTTAGTTGTTTATGGCTAAACAACTTGTAAATTTTGCTTTTTATCTGCACAGTTACCTTTATTGGATTTAAGTGCCTTTTAATAATGCATTTTGAGCTTTTTCTCTGGTCCTTCATGGTCTGTCCTACATTAAAAAAAAAAAAAAAATGGAAACAAAGCTGTTCTCACCAATGCATTTCCCTGGCTTTCAGTAGACAGAATTCTTTCTTGGCTGACTTGTCTGTGACAAAGCTTTCTCCCACTAATTCATCTACAAGTTTTTATTTCATGAATGAGATATAAACACTAGATATTGCTCAGGCTGTCCAATCTCTGGAACTGTAAGTTTCAGACAGACATTTAAGACCCTTCTTTCATTACAAGTATATACTTACACATTGAAATAGGTGTCTATCTATAGATATTCATACAAATCTCAGCCACTGGTTTGGAATCCTTCTTGATGTTTCAAGAAGGACAGAGTGAACTGTCATATAAGTACCCAGCTGCAGAAAAAGTACAGATGAATGAGATCTCATCAAAAGCGCTAGGAGAAACAATGGCGTTTTAAATTTTTACTTCACCAACAGAACCTGTTTCAGAGTGCCCAAATAAAATATGGATATTTACTCAGTAATTTCTGTGAAGGACATTTTATTCTGTAATACGAACCTGAAAATCCAGATGAAGCTATGCAGTTGTTTATAGAATGGAAAACAGATCACATGATACCATCCAATGATGTTTCTTGAATATTATACATAATCACATTTCTGTTTGTATACATGCTTATCTCATTATTTTCTGTTTTATCATAGAGTACTCAGCAGTGCATGTCCTCCCCTTGGGTGAGCCCTGCAATAGCCTCACAGCAGTACCAGAGTACCTCCAGCTGGCAACCCACTGCAATTGTACAGGAAACACTGACAGGAAACACTGCTACAGGATCTTGTGGCTTTATGTACTTTATATGCAGTGTGTATACTGTTTGACACTACAAAATTAGCAACAAAATTAAGAAGAAAGCAGAAACTCAAATTATGAATGTCAATTGACTGGTAAGCATTTTTAGGATAACTAAGTCTATTTTATTCTGCATTTTATTGTAAAATCAATTTTAAAAAACCCATCTGAATTGTCATGCCAGTTCTGGATTAAAGGCCTTTTGTTAACCAGCATGATACCTAAATCTGTGAAGTTGGTTAATTGCTAAGAAATTGGGACTTTTTAATTTCTTCTTTTTCACTTCCTCTGCTGTTTGGACAAAAAGTAGATAAGAATTTACAACACAACACAATATCACAGAATCACAAAATCACAGAATCATTTCAGTTGGAAGATCACTGAGTTCAACCTGACACTGCTGTGTTTAACACTGAGTGAAGTAGCCAGGTGCCACATCCACAACTCTTTTTTTTCAAAACGAGCAGAATCAGTCAACAAATTTAGGCTGTAATTAGCTGCAAGAAGCAATAAAAACAACTTACAAAATCTCTCCGTTTATAACCCCATATTAGATGCCTGATTTTCTGATCATGCCTACACAGTAACAATTGTAGGGTTTGTCTGGGGGGCTAAGCACTCCCATTCTTCCATCATCCTCACACAGTGTTACTGCTAGTCTTTGAAGCAAAGTGTATGGAAGCTTAAGAGAGCCTTATTTCAGGAGTGGACACAGTGCTGTAACGCTGCAAGTGTTAGCCATGCAACCACGGGAACATTTCACCCCATTTAGAGACTGGTATTCTATAAATGGAATGCATCTTCCCCAAACAAGCTCTTAAATGACCATTTTGCAAAAGTATTTTAAAAACTTTTTTGTTCCCCATCATACCATGGTCATCATATCATTGTCTTTAAAAAGTGTTGCCACTGTTTAGGAAGGAACCAGCCTGTAAGGAAAAGAGAAGAGGAAAATGTACCCATCAGAACAATGGACAGTTTGTCAGGGTTTAGAGCTATCTGCTGGTGCATTGTGTCAGCCAAGACTAAGGTGAACTACATATGGCAAATAGCAGCTTAAATTTTACAAAGAAGGTTTAGGGAAAGATTGATTTTTTTCACAGAAATATTTTGAAGAATGGAATAATAAATAATAAATAACCTTTCTCCTCTAGCTAGGCATTACAGCATCTTTGGAGGAAAACTCTGGCTTAAAGGGGCTGACTTTAGTCTGGAGCCTGTTAAGATAAACTGTATTTAAACATCAAAATTGCAGAAACTTGGTTTCTTATGACCACTATTGCCATCTGTTCTGACAGTTCTGCCAGAAAAGGGAAACTATAGCTGAAGTCCACATGCCTAAAGGATTTTGATGTGTGTCAGTTCTTACTTGGTTTTTGGTGCTCAAATAAATGTAGAATTCCCAGCGAAAGGCATGAAACAAACTAACAAGAAGCATTTGGAGTTGGAACTCAAAATTGGTTTGCCCTGAAATACTGAGCCCTTACATCTCTGTTTGTCAGCAGTTCCCCGTGACATTCCAGTATGGTGAGGATTTCATATTTAAATAGCGGGGAAGGTTTCCTCACAGAGATTAAGAGAGGGGAAAGCAAATAATCCAAATACCAGAGGCCATGGTGATGGCTAGTCAGCAAGGCAGAGCAGCAGCCTAACCAGGTTTCTACTCCTGTTAATCAGTTTAGGTGGCAAAAGTAAAGTCCATGAGTCAACTTCCTCAGTTACATGACGACATTCTTTCAAAAGCAGGTGGCTGCATTTACATTTCCAGGAAAATAATTTCAAATTAGTTTTTTGATTTAGAGTTACAGGCTTCCACTCAAAGGTAATAACCTTGAAACAAGGTCACTTTGGCTCTTATGACAATAGTGAAGTATAATTTTTACTTAGGTGTCTAAACAGGGTGTCCCTTGGGCATCAGGAATGTGCACTAAGAGAGCGGGCCCAGGGGCAGCAGCTGGATTCTGAGCAGTTGTGAAAAGCCAGAGCAGAGCCTCATGATGTTGTCATTGACAAGCAGCCTGCTGAGCACAGACATGGCCAGGAGAAGGCCAGGCTTGGAAGAAATGGGCTGATGTTGACACAAACTTTATGCCCCATCAGGGCATTGCAGGGTGTGAAATCACCCCTACTCTACCAAGGTCCACCTTTTTCTCCTTCATTTGTGGCAGCCTCCAATGCTGCCAGGAAGAAAATTATCTACCTCTGTATCTGGGAGGGCACCACAGCCAATAGCCACCATCCACTCCAGCACCTGCAGCTAGGCTTTAGGATGGCAGGAGCCAATGTACCTGAGGCCTGCCATTGGCCTTGGAGGCAGAAGTGACAAGCATGACAGTGCTGTGGACGTGAGGGATAGGTGCAGCTACAGACACATGGGGACTTTGGCAAGTCCTCAGTTCTGACAGGGACAGACAGCAAGACAGGGACTGGCTGGGCTGCAGGTGGAGCTGCCACAGTGGCCTAGGAGTTCTGAACAAGACTCTGGTTCTCCTTTCTCTTCTGGAACTTTCTTCCAGCCAGGGTCATTAGACAGCGAGGTCCTTGCACTGTGCTCATTGGTAAGCTCTTGGTGGTGGCAAGAGCTGCAGCAGTAATGGGTGGGAAGAGGGGGACTGGGAGGAGTCAGAGACCCTCCTCCTCCAGCCACTGCTCCTGGTCAATTCGCTTTCATGGGGAAAAAGTATTTTCTTCAGCTACCAGATTCACAGGCTAAAAGAACTGCAGTCCTGTGAAGGGGGAAGGCCTTTGCAGAACCACTACTGACACCTGTAAATGATGTTTCAAGCATTCTGAACACTCTGTTTTGCAGCCAAAACAGGCAAAGGTAAACCCTTATTACAATGTTTGGGGACAGCCAACGTGTGTAAAATTGGAGCAGTGAACACTACTGTGCTATACAACCACAGGCTGCTAGGAGGGTACATGAAAGCAGTTGAGGGCTGCCAAAGGGCTACCTCAAAATATGCATTTGCCTGCTTTAGGCCAGTATATAGTATGCAAGTCTTGAGTTGTGTGGCAGCATCTTTGGTAAAGACCCTGCTGGGAGGAGAACCTGACTGATACTGTCAAATTCTGCAGGCACAACAGGAATGACAATGCAAAAGCCAAAAGAACAATACAAAGGAAGACAGAAACGCACGGGCAGAATGCCATCTAAAACATGGCTGGTAGGGTGTGGGAATGACCTGACTTCTCACCAAATACACTAAAACACATCTGCTCACCTCTCACAGGAGGTGTCACATTCTTTTTCATCCTCATCGTAATATTCATAATCATCTGGCTCATAATGATTGCTTCTGTAATACCATCACTTTTATAGGAGAAAATTCACCCAAACTGAATTTGACCCCCTAGAATTAGAGATGACTCCACAATATTTTTGGAACTGTATTTCAAATCATAGCCACACGATTCCTTCAATATTGAATATAAATCCCAAACCAGCAACAATGGTGGCAGTGATCCAGGGTGATGGGTCTGTGGGTGATGAATCTACATATAAAGTTTCTATTATTGTATATATTAATTTTGTTCTTTTTTCAAGAAGGAAGCAATTGTTTAACATTTTTATTTAGTCTGTATCCAGTGGTTTGTGCCCTTTCAAGGAAATGAAAAAGATAAAAAGAAGGAAAGAAAAATGGAAAGAAGAAAGAAAAATGGAAAGAAGAAAGAAAAATAAAGGAAAGGAAAGGAAAGGAAAGGAAAGGAAAGGAAAGGAAAGGAAAGGAAAGGAAAGGAAAGGAAAGGAAAGGGATCACTTTCCTATGCTTTTTATTCTATTTTCAGCAATATTTTTATTTGATCGTCTTACTTGTGTCATGATGAGACTCTAAAACATGCTGAATCTCTTGAAGGTTGTGCCATCGTGCACTTAAGTAAAAATGCCAGTAGAATGGTCCACTGACTGTTATTGAATGATCACTGAAGTGTTGTGCCATTAAGCAAACTGAAAAAGTGAAAACATGTATTTCTAAAAAAGGAAATGCTGCTGAAATAATTCATATTCAGAGTTTTCATCAAAAGAAAAAACCCACTAAAGTTCAAATATTTCTGTTTATATTTAAAAGTTTGACTTTTCACTTCAAGATAAGGTTTTGAGACTAGCTTAATAAGATTAGTCAAAAGCTATGTGAAATGTTTTGTTTCAGGTCCACTTAAATATTTGGTAATTTCTTGCTCGTGGAAATTATTTCCCTTTCTGATTTCTCTGTTGGGCCATCTAATAAAAAGCAAAACTTACACAATCTATTCAAGAGGTCTGAACTCTGTTCTCAGTTGTAGGCAAAGAGTTTGGCACAGGGGACATGGCCTTCAGAGGTCGTTTGGTCAGAGTGCTGGCGTTATTCTCTCGTGGTTCACATTGCAGCACTGATTTCTGTGTTGTCCAGTCAGCCCATGCCCACGGTCTTCCTTTGGAGAACAGAGCTATGTGGGGATATGGGGAACAGGATGATATTTACACAGACCTTTCATGATATCACTCTTAACAACAGGCAGAACTAGGGATACAGAACACGGGGTGCTAAGGGTGAACCTCTTGCCCTTCTGGTAGCGTGAGTCCTACCAAAGGCAAGAATTGACTTGGCTGGCAGGTTGTGCATTTAGGTTAAGTGTTTAACAACCTCCATTTGATGGAGCTGACGAATGAGTGTGGGATTTCCTAGACAGCTCCTAAGCCAGTAATAAATTAGTAAGTCTTTCCCCATTTTCTTGGATTGTTAGAAAGCTGGATGAAAATGTGAAAGCAATTATGTCCTTCAGAGCTCTTCAAATGACTGTACCATCCACACCCTGTGACTAAGTCCCTCTCTCTGTCTGTCTGAGATTGTCAGAGGGGATTGTTCTTTCTTTCTGAAGCAGAATGTGCTGTAAGGTCTCCTGGGATGGCAGAGGCTTCGTGTACACAATGTGCCTTTGCAGACAGAACTGAACCTTCCAACTCAATGATCTTATTACATATATGTGTGTTTGTTTTATAGAGCAATACAGATATATAGGGTATGCACAAACAAATTAGTTTTCCTTAGTAATGAACACTGCTTCTGGCAGTGCTTTTTTCTTTTGTTTTTAGATTCCAGGATGTGGCACACTATAATGCATGCTTCTGTGTTGCTGCTGAAAAAATACCCTGCTGCAAGCAGGAGTATTTGTCTTCTTTCAAGGGGGGGTTGTAGACCAAATATGGGCCAGGCCTGTTTGATAGTTCTCTCGTAAATGAAATGATGAGAATCCTCTTATGACTAGGAAACATTCCAGAGCCGGAGTGTAGGGTTACACAATGGTACAGTGTCTTGCCCCTGATTTATAATTTGAGAAGCAGATTGTGTTCAGACAGAATGTGAGTTGAACAATGAGGTTTCTAGTCCTGATCTCATTAACAGAGATTTATACCAAGAGGCTATTGTATCTTGTTCTTTTGCTTTGCCATGCCAGCAAACATTCATAAGGTTATTTAAAAAAGAAAGCTTCTGTCACACACTTAGATCAGAAAGTTCTCAGGAAAATAGCTAGTCACATACAGAGTGGTCTAGATCTGCACTTATCTAAGGCTTATGTTTCTGGCCTTAATAAATCTCAGAATGATTACTTGCTGAAACATCATACTCAAGCTTATTACATGCAAAGATTTCTGGAGACATGGCTTAAAATGCCTTTTCACATATTTATGTTTGTTTATGGTTAAGTCACTCTAAAATAGCTTAATATTTGCAAATCATCCATAGTCACCAAAAGAACATTCTTCAAGCGCAGAAGAACCAACAGAAGTGCCAATAACATCTTGAGAGTTACTTTCCCTCCAGAGCCTCTGTGCTTAGAACCTGCTCTTTGTCAACAGCCGAGCAGTCATTGTGCATCCAGAAGATGTACAGCACATTAATTAATATTTCAGCAATGTTGCCAGGCAATTTGGCCTGATCACCAGTTGAAAGAAAATGGAGGTTCTTTTCCACACGCACTGTGCTAGAAAAATAGACTGGCCTGTCCATATGTGTTCACAACACAGCTCTGAAGCCTGCTGACCAATTCTGCTCAGAGAACCTCAGCAGGAGGCTGTCTTGGAGTGTCACAGCAAGACATGAAGTCATGCAGAGCACAGCAAAATCCAGCATGGCTCTTAGGAGATTAAAGGGCACTGTATCTGGAATACAGGAGGCATCTGGCTTCAAACTGCCACACAGCTGTCATCACCACTTTCTCATACTCATGTGAAACATGGACAGCTTATCATTATCACGGCATGTGACTTCCCAATTTCACCTGCACTGACTACTGTGTTGTTGCTGGTATAAATAAGCACACAGCACTATTATTGTTACTATGTTATTCAAGATCCTGACAAATATCAAGAGCTGTAGTAATACTCGTGAGCTGTGTTCTCCCGGACAGCCGATACGCATATCAGATGAGAGGCCCCTCAACCCCAAATTTGATGGCCAGTTTCCATGTATTAAGCACCCGAGTGTAGGTGAGGAGACAGGGCAGCAGAAACATGTCAGGCAAACCTTCAGATTGTAGCCAGCTCCACATCACAGCAAACTTCTGCTAAATCTTTCCTGTTGCAAAGAACATGAATTGGCCAGACTGCACATAGAGAAACGCTCTGTAGTACAGGGGCACAGAGGACAGTGGGTGTTGTACAGATTGACAGCACACCTTTGGTGTGTTCCGTTTGTACTGTGACAATAGGACCCAGTAAAGGCACAACAGCTGAGTCTTTGCATGTTGAATGAACAGCAACAGTCATCCTTAAATCCTGTGGTGGAACTGTAGCTAGACCTTCCATTTGGTTTCCTCTGCCTGAATTCCCAGCAGAGTTTAAAAGAAATTATACAACATCCTCTCATCAACGACTGGCCTCAGTGTTACAGAAAAGTTGCACAGAATTTTTTACCTTATTTTTTCCAACACATTTTGAAATGGATTCAGGTTATCTTAGCTTTGTATCATGTACCTTTGCTCTCTGGTAAGCCTGAGGAAACAGGAACATGTTGCTCGCTTTTTCTGTGCCCTTCAATGTTTTGCAAGTTTTTCCAGAGGAGTTCAGACTGTACTGCAATAGCAGCTTGTCTATCTTGGTAATGACTTGTCACTGAATGCCAGCCGGGCCAAATATGGAATAATTAGGATAGGAATGAATGACATTTTCTAGGCAATATGTGAATGATAAGCTTTAACTAACTTTGGCAGTCTTCTCCTTAATCCATACCTTTTTTCCTTTGGCTGAATGTTTGGTGTTAAGTGATAGAAAAAGGTGAACTTTTCCTTCTTTTTTTTTTTTCCTCCAAATGTTTTTACTATTCTTTATCTCCCACAAAAGCCACACTTCCCATAAATCTTATTTTCTATCAAGAAAGTTCTCCTTTACAAGTTTCCTATCCAAGTGCAATTGATTTCTAGCATTTATGCTTCCTTTATTATGAAGAGCTGGAGAGACAATCCTGACAGTTTGTTTTATTCCAGTTCTTAAAGCCCTGTCAAAGGGCAATGATCTGACAAGGCAATGCTTAAAGCAATTAATCCTATGTTAAATCTTCACAACAAAAAAAAAAAAGTTTTCAATTGCCTTCTGTGTTTACCTTCTTGTTCTCATCGCCATTCACACCCAGTGCAGTGCTTACAGCAGGATCACCCAGCCTCCCCTCTGAAAACTGTCCTTTCCATCTTTCTGAGGACCTAGCCCCAGAGTAAGAAAAGTAAGGCTGAGGTCAAGCAGGAGAACTCTAGGACAAAGCCTCTGTCCTCAGCTTTGGAAACAAGCTCCACAATGTGTCTTCTCAAATCATATTTTTGTTTCACACAGTCAATATGAAAAGAGTAACGTTATTAGATCCCCATACTTTGCTCTTGAAAAAAGGTGAACTTAACAGAAAGGGTCCTACCAGTAATAGCAAACAAATGGATACCTCATTTTTCAGAGCACTCAGGGACCAGTAGATTTGGAGTCTCAAATGCCTTGGACCAATGATTGATGGCCAGGCCAGTCTGTTAACACAAGGTAGTAGTATTTCTGTTCATGGGTGAGTACCAAAATTTGGGTATGGATTAGGTACTGCACCTGTGTCCTGACCTTATGTATCCTCTTAAGATACATCTGAACCTTCCAGAGGGTAATACCCTTCGGAGAACTAAATCACTAGTCCTGGCTTCTAGTCACGCTAAGATAGATAAAGAGATAGACCAATTATCTATTGGTCTGCCTCATTACCTCAATTAATTAGGAGAGAGAAGAGGAATATAAAAGACTTCTCCAAGCCTGTTGAGGTTACATTCTACTCTTATAAATGAATATCTGTGTCCTGAGTCTGTCTCCTGCTTTTGCAATGATACAACCACATGGTCTGATCTCAGTGCCACTGAACCCCTATTAGGGCCCTTGCTCACAAGCTCTGATAGCTCATGTTAAAATCACAGGGTCATTTAGGTTAAAAAGAAAACCCTTAAGATCACTGAGTCAAACCAATGAGTGTCACAGGTATCACAGAGCCCATCTGTCCATCCTCCCCTTCTCTGTAGATTTGCATAACCATGGCTGAGCTGTACTTCCCCAGCCTCAAAACATTAATGAACATCCAGGGCTTGGACCTGAGACACCTCAGGGCTCTGACTCACAAGCCTTGTCATGGACAGCACTGGAAGTAAAACAAGTGTTTTCCAGGCTATCCTCAAGGGCTCTTACATAGGGGACATTCAAAGAAGAAATAACTGGTTAGAAAATACATACTTGCAAAAGAAAGAAGCCCTGTATGCTCTCAGTACCCTCCCACCTTCTCCTGTTTTCAGGGATCTGGTAGATATTTTATGCTCTTCTGGCCATAAGGGCATGACAGGAAAGGAGAGGAAATGGCACTATAACAATAAACACTACACAGGCCCCATTTCCAACAAGGAAACTGCTCCTGGCACTGCATGTCAGATAGTGGCTACACAGGTACATAAGTGCTGGCTACCCAGATTAATATCTCCAGGATTTATGACTGCAGCTAAAATATTTCTTTTTTTTTTTTTTTTTTCCTCAGTTTAGGCCTATTTTAAATTTTTTTTTTCTTTCTTTGTGCCGTTAAATCCACTGCCATATCAATGCCTAAGGAAAATGCTTGCCAGGTCAGAAGCTTCTGGATCCAAGCTTTGGCAGGCTGCAAAGGAGAAGAGGAAAAGGAAAGGAGTTTCAAACTCAGCTAACTATGGCATTACCATTCCCAGGAGACCACGCAGCAAGGTGCAAAGCTTGCCAAAAGCGATTTGAATACACATGGTAATTTGAACAGCAAGATCTACTGAACTGTCTCCAGCAGTGCTGTGGTCTAAACATATTATTTTATTGACCATATAGGTCCAATGCAACTGTCCTTTGTGCATATGAGTTGGAGAGAGCATATTGCCCCTAGTTTTGTTTTACTTTTTATCAGCACTTGCAGCAGACACAGTCTCACCTCTTCTTTCACCTAAGAAAGCTGTGGGGTACATGTCATTTGAGAGATCCTGTACAAATATCATAGAATCAAAGGATCATGGAATAGTTTGGATTGGAAGGAGCCTTAAAGACCACCTAGCTCCAAACCCTCTGCCATGGGCAGGAAGCTTTCCACTAGACCAGGTGGAAAGTGGCACTCTTAATATTTGCAAATATTAAGCTATTTCAGAGTGACTCAGAGCACCATCCCAAGTGGCATTTGACACTTCCAGGGATGCAGAGTCCACAACTGCTCTGGACAACCTGTGCAAGTGCCTTACCAGCATCACAGTTGAGAAAATTTTTCCTGAAGTTTAATCTAAACATTGCACTCCTGCAGCTTAAGGCCATTTCCTTTTTTTCTTATGGCTGCCTATGGCTGCATAGCCTTGTGAAAAGTTCCTCTCCAGACAGCTTGTAAGTCTCCATAGTTTTGCATTATACCAACCCAAACGATGAGAACATCATCATCAGGACAAGCTTTGCCTGAATATCATACAGAAAACTGTGCTGAAATTGTTTTGAGAGTGGCTCATTTCCATTCCTCATCCAATATAAAAAAATGATGAGACCAGTTCTAAGCTGTTCTGAATCGGCCATTAATGGAGGAACAGAGGCCCCACACAAAAGAAAAATGTATTTTCAACCCAACACCAGCACAGGATGAAGAAAGTCAGTACCATCTTCCTGCAGAACACCTAATGGCTCTATTTTCTGAGGTCCTGTCATCTGGGCTCAGTTTTTCCAAGAGAAGTAAATACTAAAATTCTTTCATCTATCTTTTCAAGTGGCCTTTGTTGGCCAGTAGGATTTGCACAAACAGGCAGCTCCAGCAAAACATATTTCAAGTTTCCTGTTGGTCGTACCAAATATTGCTAACTGAAACTATATGCAAGACAAAATCTCTTGATTTAAAGTTTCAATGAAGGAGATCATTATGAGGCACTATATCCAATTTGTGTAAGTATGATTATATTCTAAAACAGAAAGATAAAATAGATCAGATGCCATTTGGGGAGTCAGATGTCCCTACTAACTCAGCATGCTCATAGCTCAGAATCGGTTACTCACGGGTTTTTTAAATATTGGGGGTGTGTACCACATGGAGGGGAGCATTATAAAAGCTACTTTTCAATATTCTTGTATTATGATATCAAAAAATGTAATAATAGTGTATATATACTAAATTGTATATAGTGTATATATATACTAAATAATATAGTGTATATATACTAAATTGTATATATCTATTACTATATGTTGCTTAAAATATCATTGCACATTTATATGGGGTCTTCTGCAAAATGGGAAGCCAAGGAAAAGCTTGAGTTTTATAGCTTGCTGCTTGGAGCTGGGAGTATAGAAAACATAGGAGGAGACTTCTTTTGAATGTAGAAGAAAGATGATTCTGAAAAGTGGCACTATTCTATGCAAAATAATTTAATTTGGATTTTGTGCTATTGATAAAAATCCAACTTCAAAACAAATATGTTCCAATTAGATCCTTATCAGAAGTGCTGTTTTTATTCTATTTTTTCTCCATTTTGAAAGGAGAGAAGGTGAAGTATTCAATATACTGAGATGAATATTTATACAACATTATAATAGTCCAAGTTACAGACAGGGTTCAAAGTTCCCACTCATTTTAATGGAAATTATGTGTCCACATTTTTTTGAAAGATTTTAAAATCTCAGGTATGATTTATTAACCAAGTACAAAAAGAGCAATAAATACACAGAGCACATTGCAGCAAATTGAGGTGAATCTAATAATCAAATGGCAATGCTTAGTTTGGTTCCTGAATACCAAAGTGTAAATCCTTCATAGAAATTTTGCAGAAAACACTTTAAAAGACAATGTAACTCTCAAAATCATACAAATTTTCTCAGTCAAAATTCTTGTTCAGTGATACATAGCTGTCAGCCTCGTTACCCTACTCCTGAGAGCTGACAACAAACACACAGCTTTGTGGCAGCCCTGAACAGTCCCATCAACTTAGCTTGGCCCTGCATACCACATCTGGTCCATAATTAATACAGCATTTTAAAATCCTTCTGGTACTATAAAATGCAAGATATATTAAACCAAACGAATCTAAAAGTTACTGGGGTTTTGTTTCTTCTTGAGAAGAAAAAATATGAAGGGTGAGAGAAGACAGAGTTATTAATATATTTTAAAAAGCCAGAGTACTGAATCTGACATCTCTGCCAGTTCCTCAGATCTCTTTTGTGCTTAATAAGACAGTGCTCACACATTAGCCCGTGGGGTATCAGATGGCCTTTTTGTGCTTATTCATTTCCTATAAAGAACGCGACTCCTGTGGCCGCTCGTGTTTCCTTTGGCAGCTGAGAAGCCGGAGATTTACCACGCTGTAAATCTGCAGCTGCAGCAGAGCCCAGGCCCCACCAGGTCCATGGCCACTGTGTTTGCTGTGTGCTCAGGAGGGCCCCCAAGCTGCCCCCTTCCCCGGGCCACCGCGTGTCACCTACACCCCACTGAGGTCTGCGCTCCTACCCTGCCCTGCCTGACCACCCACGGGGAGGACTGCACGTGAGCAAAAGCCGTGCCTTGATAGACTACTTCTGCTGTGTATGGATTTATTCAGAAAGGGTGAAGAAAATGTAACCAGTAATTGTATGGCACCATTGTAGACTGAGGAATTATAAGCTATGTATATCTCCTGTAAATGTGAAGAAATTATGTATGAGAATATCAGCGAGTGCTTCCTTTATAACAACTGGAGAGAAACAGGTGATTTTAAGGTATGATCCACCTGTTCCTATATATCTGAAATAGGTCAGATGAATCAGTCCCTAAAAATATTTGTTTCTAATGACTTGAAAGAGAGGTTACAGATGAGCTCAGCCATAAGCACTGTGTAGAAGTTAGGTGACACACATGCCATTGGAGGCAGACTCAGAAGAGATCTACTGACTTCTGCTCTTCACTTTCTCTCTTGACATATTGTGCTGTTTTTTAAAAAACTAGATCTCAAGCTGAGATGACTGAAGTTGCCTATAAAAGGACATATAGCATGTAAACATGATGATCACCAATGCATATGCACCTGTGACATATCTTGGGCCAAACTGAACATCTTTCTGTAGACAAAACTTTGTTCACTTGCAGCCAATTCTCCTTCGTCCAAGTAACTTAAGTGTTGGAATTCCAAAAGTAAATGAGAAATTGTGTTGCCAAACCTAAAACGTGGGGGGGGGGGGTAGAAAAAAGAGATATCTGCATCCTAATTCCTGATGTGTCCAGTGCAACCAGCATCCTGGGTGTTCAGAAGCTAAGCTGGCTCTGCATGGATCAGTTTGGCTGTATTTGTCAGTAATAAAATGGATCGGAGCCAATTCTATGGCCCCAAACGCAAGTGACACTCTACAGCTTGCAACCACACAGCTAAACTCTCACCTAGAGCAGGTGGCTTTATTAATGTTGCATTGGGGAAGAATCCCAGGACTGTGCCACCATTTAAAGTGTACAGACCATCAGTAGGTCAGTGCCTAAACACATTCCCTCTAATCCCACGTGTTTCCAGTGTAGCTATAGAGGCAGTTTCAGAGTCTAATAAAATGCATAGGCTCAGACATTCTAATCTGGCCATCGGTAAAGGACAATTGGCTGTATTTTCAACATCATATCACACTGTGAGCATATCAAGGGAAATCAATATATTGCAGTAGCATGTTCAATATTTACTGTTAGTAGAGTTTTAATATTGCACCTTCCTAGTCTCTAGACTCAAGCTTTCAGGGCAGAGATTTCAATATTACCTAAATAATTTTTCCAATCCAAGGTAACCAACTCCACTACAAAAGTTTGAGTTACTCAAGATGGAAGATTTAACACAAAGGAAAAATGTTATTTCAAATTTAGTATACACAAAGTACATCTATACTATCTTGTTGGTGTCTGCTGGATTTTTTTGCCTGTTATCTCCTGATTGTTCATCCTACTTGAGTGTTAGTTCACCTCTAAGCTTAATTCTGGAGAAAGATTAGTTGTTTATGGGCTGGGAAGAACGAGGCAGAGAGTAGGAGACAGTGTGTGCCAGTGTCCCACCCCCACACTGCATGAAGATACAGTGTGAGCGTGACTCATGCCGGGCTTGGCTTCTCCCAGACTAACCAGTATTTCAGATGGCCTCACGTCCTAAGCCACCCTTGGTGTTACACAACAAAAAGACATATCTGGCAGCCAGCAAAGCAGCTTCCCAACAGCAGCCCAGGGCGACATCTTAAAAAGACCACAGTCAAATCAATGTCTCCATTGTTGGGAAGATTTCTTAGCAGCATTTTAATATTATACTGAGCGTCATAGCACAATCTGGTTTTATACAAACAGGAGTAGTGCTAGTTTTATTTCATAGCTCTATCTATATGTCCATGTATATGCATATGAATTTTGTGTCCCAGCTGTGTGTGTGTACATATATACAGGAGGGGTAACCAACCCTTGAGTGCAGGCAGGCACAGCTGCCGAGGCTATAACAACGTACATGTGATCCTTGTAAGCCCAGCTTTCAACAGAATTCTTTGTGATTCCTGATTGCTGTGACCATGATCTTGAGAAGCAGGTCTCTGCTTTTCTTCTCCAGACATGAATATCCCTGAAAGTCTCCAGGAGGAGCCTTCTTTCCAGGCTGTGGCATGTACCCCCACAGACGCACTGGAACAGGCTCCCCAGGGAAGTGGTCACAGCACCAGCCTGACAGAGTTCAAGAAGCACTTGGACAATGCTGTCAGGCACATGGTGTGATTCCTGGGAATGGTCCCAGGAAGAGGAGTTGGTACAGGTTAAGGAGTTGGCCGGATGGATGCATTATCACTAGTGCCCAAGTCACTTGTTTATGTTTTCACAGCAACTCGTTTTTTGGGGTTTTTTTAGGGAATATCTATACTGCCAAATGAAAGGGGACCAGATAATGAGCTCAGGCATTCACACTTACTGTCACACTGCTTAATTCTTACTGCTCTCCTTGACTCTGTTTTGGATCCCTTCAGCTGCCACTGAGAGAAGCCAGTTTAGAGGGAGCTGACCCTGTGAAGTGTGGACACAAGCCAGTCAGTGCTATTCAGCTTCAAGGCTTGAGTCAACTCAGCAGTATAAACACAGCCAAACAGTCTGTATGTTCAATGAGATGAAAAGGAGCAAACAATTCTGATTCCATTTAATGCCAATTTACGGCTCTTAACATTGCCTTTCCCACAAATCAAGCAGTTGTATTGTCTAGCTGAGGGCTTTTGTCCGATGACAGGATGAAAGTCTGAGAAATCTGTCTGTTCTGATAATGTTGCAGTGTTCACATTTACTATCAAGGCTTCACTAGGACATAGTCAACATGTTGATTTTGCTAAAATAAATGTCTGGAATAAAGGAAGACACTAAAAATAAACATGATCCTAGGAAGGGCATTCATTTTATTTTTGCCCAGAGAGGAAGAGGTGCAGCGTGCCAACCTTTTAAGTTGGTTGCTAACCAAATAATGAACAGGAATAAGCTAATTCTGACTAGGTTTTCAATTACCTTAGGGAACTTGATGCCAAAGAGTTTGAAGTTTTTCTGTTAACATCTGAATATTTCTATGCAGGGGCCACTTTACCTATATATGATGACCTGCAGTGCTTCCCATGTAATCAAATTTCTTTTACAGATTCATAGAATAGTTTGGGTTGCAAATGACCTTTAAAGGTCATTGTGCTGGTTTTGGCTGAGATGGAGTTTTTTTTTTTCACAGTGGCTTGAATGGGGCTGTGCTTTGGATTTATGCTGAAAAGTCTGTTGATAATATAGAGATGTTTTCATTATAGCTGAGAAGGGTTTATGGAGCCAAGGCCTTTTCTGCTCCTCACCCCATTCCACCAATGAGGATGCTTGGGGTGCACAAGGGGTTGAGAGGGAACACAGTCAGAACAGCTGACTCCAACTGCCCCAAGGGATATTCCAGACCAAATGGCATCATGCTCAGTATGTAAAGTGGGGAGAAGAAGAAGGAAGGGGTGGAATGTCAGAGTGATGTTGTTTATCTTCCCAAGTAACTGTTGCACACAGTGGAACATTGCTTTTCTGGAGATGACTGAACACCTGCCTGTCCATGGTAAAGGGTGAATTCATTCCTTGTTTTGCTTTGCTTGTATGTGTGACTTTTGCTTTTCATATTAAACTGCCTTTGTCTCAACCCACGAGTTTTCTCATTTGCATTCTTCTGATTCTCTCCCATCCCACTAGGATGGGATGAGTGGCTGTGTGATTCTCTGATTGGTTTTGTGACCATCTTCTGAACCCACCAACAGGTCCACACCTTTCCTGTGCTGAGGACCACTACTGCTGGATGCAGCACTGCAGGGGGAGTTTCACAAGAGCAGAGCAGAAGGACAGAATCACATCCCTCACCCTGCTGGCCACACCGCTTTGGATGCATCCCAGGATATGATTGGTTTTTTTGGCTGCAAATGCACATTGCTGGGTCATTGCATGTGGCCTCGTTGATCTTTATATGAGGTTTATATGGGCCCACTTCTTGAGCTTGTTAGAGTCCCTCTGCACAGAGTCCCATCTCTTAGGTATGTCAACAATGCCACTCAGTTTGGTATCATCTGCAAACTTGCTGGGGGTGTACTTGATCCCGCTGTCTATGTTACTGTCCCCCAGCAGGACAAGAGCCTGTGTGGTACCTCCTGTAGCTGGAGGAGACTGGTGCTGAAGAAGACTTCACCACTGGGCTTCCCTTGATGAGGCAGGCTGTAGGAGAGACCAGCCATGAGGTTCCCTCTGTTGTCTCAGTATCTTGATTCTTACACATCAGCTTTCAATCTGTTCATGGCTATTCTTCAGAGAGATCTCTTCCTGCTCTATCCCACACACACCTCTCGGTGTAGAGGGCAACCTCTTTGATCCTCCTTCCTTGCCTGTCTGTCTAAACAGCCTGCAGCCATCAACAGCCACACTCCAATCATGGGATTTGATCCACCAAGTTTCAGTAATGGCAACAGTAATGGCACCTTAGAGCCAGATGATTTGCTGGAATTACAGTTCTTGGTATTCAATCTAATCTAATTGTTTGATGACAAATAAAAAGATGTTTCAGTGTGAAAAATTGCTTCCTGAAATCCCTTATTTATTCCTTGAACACTCTGCTATTCTCTTAATAACTCTCAATGTGTTCTACATCTAACTTTTAAAAGTATGTTCCTTAAAATTTTGTATTAAGATTGTAATCCTAAGTATCCACAAAAAGTGACAATTTTGCATTTCAAGATATTCATATATGAAGTCCTCTTACAAGCCTTTTGGAAAAATCATTGTATGTCTTTGTGCTTATGTAATAAGGAAATGCTTACAAGCTCTCTAGAAAATTAAGTAGCACTTTCTGAAATGTATGGAGATCTCTAAATAGAATTGTGAAATGTCAGATTGTGTACCATTCTGAGAGCATTTAATAGATTAAGCTCTGGAGGAAGTTATGGGTTTATTAAGAGCATGTTAACCTTTTCCTACTTGCTGTGTCTTGGATACAGCTTGAAAACCCTTTACACTTCTCCTCCAGATTACAAACTCTTTTATTGTATGCACATGTCTGGCACAATTAGTCTATATTTTGGCAAGGACCTCTTGGTCTATTGTTATATAAATAATTTCTTTAAATGCTAGTTCTCTGAATGTTCTCTAAATGTCCCTTCTGCATTTTTTTTTTCCTAAGAGGGTCTTAATACCCAAACATTTACCACTCTAGTCTAAATATTCCTCAGCTGAACTACAACATGAATAGGAACAGGATTGCAGCTTTAGAGAAAATGGCAATGATCCCATTGTTCCCTCTGTGAGCTAGATTGTGCACTGTAAATCATGCATCCCTCAGAAGAAAAGCCTCACATCCTTCTGCCAGGACTTCTGATTATGAAGTTTGTAAGTTGAAAACTTTAGAAAATCACTTCTTAGCTTAAGCTCTAGCAAGGGGAATTGCAATTTAGACATTGAAATACAGAAAGTATTAAAATCAAAAGCAAAATGTTGCCATTTCTCTTTCAAATTCATTGCTAAGGAACAAAAGCAGATTATTCATTCTTCATGTCAATTGAACAGAAAGGACAATTCAGTGTCTTTTACAGGGGATGGAATGGATTGGTTTCCATCAGTTTCATAGTTTGTGGCTCAGTTTGGCTTCTTGCTCTTCTAAGGTATATATTCTTGGAAACATTTTAAGAAAGCATTTTCATGTTATTTTATTCAAATGAAACTGCAGAATAAAACACAAGTGAGACTCTTCACTGGCTCGTATCTCAGAGTGAGTTTGTCATTTTCTCATCAGGACAGTATTGTTTTAGTAATTGAGACATACACACTCACTTGGAGAGCTAAGAGGATGCTCTTCTCGTTCATACTGATCCCCTCAGAGTGGAGTCAAAGGGAAGCCAAGATTGATGCTGATGTCATAACTACACAGCATGATTTGTAAGACTCAAGGACTGAAAGGAGATGCAAACACCTTGTGGGGAAGACAGTATAAGGACAGATTCTAGAAGAACCTTCTGTGCTTGCAGTCCTATCCTGCTCTAGTTGCTGTGGATCGGCGGCAGCCTTTTTGTTCAATTTGCAAGTGCAAATTTATTCTCACCAGATAAATTACAGAAGCAAACTAGTGTACATATCCTTTTATCTTCTGGCATCTGTAGACAAAGTGATGAGCTCTCTGATTTGGTTTCCTACCGGAGGACATGCACAAGATTTAGGCCACACAATTCATGCCCATAAACAAGAGCTCCACCTCTCCTTTCAGTCTTGAATCTGCGTCTGGGGAGAGGAATTGCTTCCTCCAATGTGGATTCTGAAGCCTAATGCTGTCAGAAGATTACTACTTAACACTATAAAGCAACCACACAGAAGCTTAGAATAGAAAGTAGGGAAGAAAAACACCAGCTGATCCAGGAGGAGGAGTTTGCAAAGATAACATTGCAATCACATTCACTGATATGTTATTTTACTCTGTTGTGTAACTGTAAGCTCTGGAGAAGCAGGCTTGCATTAGATAACCTCAGTTTATATGAACCAAAACCAAAACTCTGAATTCTGAATAAAAACCCTCCTGGTTTCCTGTCACCGAAAAAACACTGCTTGGTAGAATAATAAGGACCTAGGCCTTGCCTGTTCTGTGAATTCAAGATAGTGCTATTGTGCAGATAGATCTGGATTCATAAACTCCATATCTTTGTTCTCAGAGCCTAAAATTTCTAACTCTAATAAGAACTTCTGCCTGGCACTGAGGGAGAAGCCTGGACACTTGGTGACCTCCGTCATAAGCTGCGGAACCCAAGTTTTAGATTTTCAGCTCTGCCCTAGGAGACTACATTGGGTTTTCCTGTCTCCTGGAAACCCTGTAGTCTTTTACAACACTGAAGAAAAGTCCCAGTCACCAACAGATTTGAATAAACCACAGAGTTCCTTGAACTTAATCAAAAAGTTTACCTATTTCCTGTTTCTTCTGTAGAAAATGTAAAAATGTCAAGTTTTCCTTCAAACTAAGTGACATTTTTGTTTTGACAACACCTGTTTTCCTAAATTGACCCTATGTTTGTCTTCAGGCTGTGCTGCCTTAGTACTCTTAAAATAGATATCCTTGAAAGGCTACCTTCACTCTTCAATTAGTCCTGATTGCTACAGCCTGTCTTTTAGGTTAAGTAGAATAACAAGAACCTTTGGCTTCAGACATTTACATGGGTGCATTTTGTTCCCCTGTACTTACTCTGCTTAGGTCCCTACACATGTTTATTTGTCCTAGAGTTGAATTTGTAGAGGTGAGCTAGGACAGTCATAGCACGTGGTGCTTAGCAAGGAACCCATTATCACCAGGTCTCTGGAAGAAACTTTATCTCATATTGATCAAAATTGAGCAAAAGTGCATGAAACATATCTGTCTTTTCCATGGCAGGAGGTACTGGCATCACCTTGAGAAAAAAAATGTATTGGCTGATAGTCTATTGGCAGCTGTGGAAATCATAATAGTGCAGGGAAACAGCAAGATAATTGGCTAGAAAATTTAAATGGGAGAAAAATTCCCCCCCAAAAAAACTTTTCTTGATATTTTCTTTATTTTTATGGACAAGTATACAATGATCTTAAACTTGACTTCACAGAACATCTGTCCTAGACCTATCAGGATTCAAAATGTAGACTTACCTCTTTGATGTGACTTCCCAAGCTCAATTCAGTAAGCATTCCCTGAGGTGTCCCAGTAGAGAGAATCTAGCATAAAACAAGAGAGACAGTGGCTGTGTCACCCTTCTCCTTTCATCTATGTGGATTTTACCCACGGGGGAATGTGCATTCATGTATTGCCTTTCATAACCTCCAGATCAGAGGGCAGTATAGGACAGGTCTCCATCAGTCTCAATGCTGAAAGTGTCTGGGTAGAAGTGCCATCCTTGAGCTGAAGAGCATACAAATGACCACACAATTAGCAGCCAGAGTTTTTAATTGAAAGCAGGCGCACTTCAATTCAAGGGCATGCCTCAGTTCTCATCATTCATATGGAAGTTGTCCTTTTGTCAGATACTGTTTCCTGTTGGATAGTTCAGGCATCTTTCTGCTTAGAGTGGGACTTTCCAAAGTGGCAGCTCAGACGTATAACTAAGAATCTGGATCTTGGTCACCTCAGCCCAACGACATCACCTTCTCTGCCCTTTGTGGTCTAGTGTTAAATCACCTGCTTAGATTGAAGTGGAAGCTTGTGGTCACATTGGGAACTGACTTCAGTTCTGCAAAGCCCAGAAGAAGCAAATTCACAGTGGAGCCCATCTTTTCCTCCCCTGTTTAGGAAGAATAGGATAGATCAGATTTCCCTTTATGATTGAAAACAATAGCAAGAAAAAAAACGTGCATAGGAATTTAGACCAGTTTAATGATTTAAAGTAATTTCACAAACAAATAAGGCATTTTATAAAGGTCAAAGAACAAATACTGTAGTTCAGCAAAAACCTCATAAATTTAGTATACAAATCCAAAACCAGATCAGTTTCTCCACCCTTCCAGACTGGATCAGGGTTTAGATTGCCAGTCTCTCAGATGGCCTAGGTTAAGATCCATGATTATGCAATGAAGGATGCTTGTCAGACTGAATGGAAGATGACATTTGGGTACCTTATTTTATAACGCTTCATAAGCTTTGTTTAAACAGTATAAACAGCAGACAAAGGAAAAATTGATTTTGCAATAAAAGCTATTTTTACAAAAGGAAAAGTCGCATGACCTCTTACCCAGATTTTAAGAGAGCAACAGAACTTGCTTTGCCTGTTGGCCCTGAAAAAAGACTGAATTTATTGTCATAAACAGAGGTTTTAATACGCAACAGTGCTAAATTCTAAATCTTACATATTAATAGCTTCCCTCCTTGCCTTAACCTCAGCCTCTGGAAAGAAAAACCCTAACCAGTAAGGCTTAACCCTTCATAGTTCCTGACTTTTACTGAAGCTGTGGACACCCTGATTTTTCACTAAGCAAAATTTTCAAAGTGAAATGTATTGATGGGTAGCTCACATACATGACACATTCACATACACGTAGGAGGGAAATTAAGTTCTCTGTGGGTCCTAAATATCCTAACTTCAAACTATTTATGTCAAACCACATTTAGATTTGTCATGATGCATCCCTCCCAATGCAAAATCAATATTGCAGGCAAACCTTTGCTTGTTCATTGCTAATTTTAACACATGCACCTCCAAAATCACCTCAACAATATTATTGGTAAATATATCCTGCTGGATAACCACACACAGTTTCCTTCTGAAATGGAGCTTTCCTTTTCCCTCCCTGAAACCTTTAATAAACTCCTCAAATGCAGTATTACACCCTGTAAAACCCTCAGTTACTGACTGAATTTTGTATTTGATACTCCCAAAATGGAAACCTTGTAAAGTCCCATTCAGTAAGAAGAAGAGCCAAGAAATACCAAGGTGAATAATTAACAGAATAAGCACTCAAGGAGGATACATTAGTGAACTGCTTAGAACCCACCTGTACTTCAGCAGTCTGATATAAAATATGCAAAAAGAAGATATCTAAATACAGGATTAATATTGTGTCCCCCTTTCAGAGAAAAAAAAAAAAAGTGGTGAAAAGATAGTGGTGATATTTCTGCCCTCTCTTTGTAAGGAAAATCAACAACTCCCTGGCTTTGGTACACAAAATGAAGGTCAGGTGAGTGAGACTGAAAGCCATGGCACAGAGAGCAGCAGAGGATGCAAAGAACCCTGAGGGTCAGTGAGGGTAAAAGCGACAAAGTAACTCAAGGCTGGGTACAATGTGAGAGAGCTGGGAGCAAGGGAAGGAGGGAGAAAGATGAGATCCTGTAGATAACTGTAATTTGCTCAGCAGGGAGAGGAGCTAAACTGGGATGCACAAAATACTGGTGGGAAGGTAATAATTTTAGATGCTTTATTGAGAGTATGGGAGGAGAATAAGGTGAACAGAGCTAAGAGGGATAGTAAGTATTTTTACAATAGAAGAGACAGTGGTGCTTTCAATTTTGTTGTTCAGTTATGGAGCTTAGGATGTTCTGAGCTCACCTTATTGAGATTTATTCAGTTGATGGGACTGTTCATGCTAAGGACAGTACTGACTTGGAACTGCGTTCAGGTGCCTCCACATGGCCACCTAGTTCCATCTGAGACAAAGTAGGGTATGGCCTTTCTGGAGCTGGCAGATACACCAGTACTTAAGAGTAGACTCAGCCTCTAGCTGCCATTCCAGAAAACCAGAAAAGAGTTATCTGGGGCAATCTGAAAACTACCTTGGGCATCTGAAATGCCTCTCTCTGCAATTAAATTGAGATTTTGATCTCCCTCAATGATAATGGAAGTTTATCTGATCTGTAAAGACCTACAAGTAGACACATAAAATAATGTCTCTGTACCTCCAGGTCTCAGCTCTCCCCTCTGAGTCTAGTGCCATTTAAAATTCCTCACCTGGCCTCCAGCCACCAGTCTGGGGAAGCAGAGGCCTTCTCTAGGTTTTATGTCATATCTGACAGCCCCATGAAGGTGTTCCAGCCTCCTTGAGTGGCAGAGAAGAAATTCAAGCAACTGAATAAATCTTCCAGCACCCAGACCTTCAGTCACTCCTACAAACACCCAGATCACTGTCCAGAGAAAAACAGCACATCCAGTAGCTTGGTTCTGCCATGCTTAGGCACATACAGGGAGATAAACAGTTACGCTTTAAAGGAATTTGTAACAATACACCTTGAAGTATGGCTACACAAATAATAAGGAAAAAAAATAGCCAGAATAAGTAAAAAAACATTTAAAAATAGGATTTCTGAAGAATTTGCAGGCCTAAATCCAAGATTACTTCAGTATCTCCTATTAGCCAGGCAGTCACTGGATAAAAGTAATAAAGAGTCTTTTGGAACTCAAACAGGCCCCAGAGTTGTCCCCTCCTTCATAAAGTCCTTAACCAAGGAATTATAGATACAAATTCATGTTTATGTTCTCCAATAACTACAGTAAAACATGATTTTCTACACAGTGAAACAGTTTCTGAGACACAACTACTCAGACATATCGTAAGCTTTTTATGTAAACTGCGCAGGAAAACTAAGTATGCAAGTGTATATGTTTGGCTTGTGAGCCTAGAAGAAATGGGGTATACTGCTTAACTCTCAAAGCAGAAGGTGAATTTGAAACTGGGCATCTCAGTTGTTGTTTGTGTATATGATAAACTCATATATTGCTTGAAAAGAGGAAGCTCAGAAACCCTTTTTTTCTTCTGCTTGTTTTAAAAGTAGCAGTGGCCCATATCTGATTTAGAGAAGATGTTTAGACACCAGCCTTCAAAGAAGGCAGTACATCTCCAGAAGAGTATATAAATTGTAATTGAGAGATGAAACTTAAGTGTGTGAATCCTCTCCCTTTCCCTCTTGGAGGGCGGGGGGGGAATAGGCCTGGATGGTTTCACACACACTGTATTGCGTTTCCTGGGCCTTGCTCTAATTCTAACTGTGCATGTCCAGCATCTCATGTCTCTTTTTCGAGGACAAAAGTAAATCTAGATGTTGCAATGCTTGATGCTTTGATACCTAAACTCACATAGTTATATTCTGTTATTATACCTATTACAGTAGGTATTAAACCACACATATTTTCTTTACTACTTATTTCTAAAGACTTTTTAAGATGCAATTTTTATATTATCTGTATTTTAGATATATATATTACTTTTTGAATTAAGCATCGTAATAGGCTGTAGTGCATGTATAAAGCAATGTACCACACACCCTTTGGAAGCAGAGGTTATTAATGGAGCACTCAGATATATGAAGCTGATTAAACTAAGACAATACGGACAAATCTGCCATAAACCTGACAACCTTTTAACCACACACTGAGTGTCAGGCAGCTGCAAGAGGGGGTTGCTCTGTAAAATCAGCTGAGTTGGCAGCCAAGGGTGACAGTGAAGTTGGTAGGGCAGTGCCTTCCTGACACAGCCCCATCCCACAACACCCTAACCAGAAAAGCAGGTCTGATGACAGTGACCATGTTCAACCAGGAGTCCAGATCATCAGACCAGTGCAAAGGGATGAGACAAGTTGAATCTGAGGTCAGGCTCAGGACTGGTGGGTTTATGGCCGGGCACAAGCATGCTGTCCGTGCAGCTCCAACAAGAAGTTGGGGCAACAGCTGGGGCTGATATGCAACTCCCAAGCCAAGAGGATTAAGGTCTTTTTGAGGTGCCTTAGACTTCTGTCCCACCCAGCTGTCTGATCCAAGGTCACAGTAGAGATAGCCTAGAGTGCAGTAGCCCTACCATGAGGAAAAAGTGTCTGCTGACTCTCTGTAGGGTCCTGACACTGAACCAGAAATACACTTACTAGGATAGCATCAGGTTAACTCAGGATGTGACCACAGCCCTAGTAGTTGAGGCACTTGAGGTGCAAAAGCTTTGAGCTTGGACTTCCTTAGGCTGAAGGATGGTAAAATCCTGATCTTCCTCTTCCTGGGTGAGGCCTCCAGTTGGTTGTCTTCTAAAAGAAAAGAGGTCTCTGCAAGCAAAGGTGTTAATTCCTGCCCTCACCTGAGGATCCACCTGAGTCCGAATCTGAGAGCAGACAATGACTCCTGCCTTGCAATCTTGAATTACTGAAGAGTAACGCTTGGGGGGTGGTGGAGAAAGGGGAAAATTCAGATATACCACAGACCTCTATTCACTCTTTAGATACATTTTTATTTGGCTTCTAATTGGCCTCTTTCTCTCACAGACTTGTGTAATTTTTTTGAACCTGGAATCTTTTATCAGTGCAAGTAATTCTGTGCCTGGAACTGGACATTGATACCCCATAAATCTTCTGCAGGAGCTGAACTTCACTGTAATGTACACTGACTTGTGTGCCAGTCCTCATTACAGACTGGATGCAGGATCTGGACTTTAATTTACTCTCCATCAGACTTATCCTGCAGTATTTTAACACTGGAAAGACTAATCTATTTCACAGATTAATATACAGACTGATAATTACCCCTTTCCTCCTCCATTTGGCTAATTCACATGGCTCAACTCTCCCTCAGTGATGCTGTAGACTTCCGCAGGAGGGAGGGAGGTGCTGCCATTCAGGTTCTTCACTACCACTCCAGCTGGAACAGGCTGCTCCTCTGTCACCAGCTGACCTTTGCCTTGAAGACTGATGCACTTTGCAGAGGTACAACAGGGCTGGTCTCCTGTAATTTGATTTTTGTTTGCCATGGAAAGGCTGGTTTGTTTGCTTTGCACTTAAGGCCCTAAGTTTATTCAGGACTGTAAAACTCTTCAAAATCACACATAAGTAAATAAGTGGAAAACAAACAATGCTAAAAATTCATCTGCTTAAAAGGGAGTGACTATAATTGCTTAACAGTATATACTTACCAGACTTCATTTTACAGCAGAAAAATACATTTTTCACTCTCCAAATGTCTTCTGTGAGACGATAAAATCCTCAACATTTTAAAGAACCAAGTTCAGTGTCTGTGTTTAAAATAGAGTACGGTGCCTGACTTTCTTCTTCAGACTGTTGTTCATGACATCAGAGGATACTGAGGTCAGTGTTTAAACTGCAAGTCCCAATTTAACTTTTATTATTGTACACTGCTTAAACTGGAACTACTGAATCATAAACTATGATAGGTAAATGGCACAACATTAAAGAAATTAATTCCATAGTTTGGAGTTTCCTGTCCTGCTCCCTCTGGGCCAGTCCTGAAGTCCTTGCTCATTTCCTTACTCCTGATTCATCAAAGTGTTTAAACTCTAGATTTCTGTGGGGTTTTGAACATATGCTAGTTGATTCAACACTTTAATCAGATAAAATCCTCACTAAAGTCAGTAGGATTTTTTTTTTCCCTAAAGACCTAAAGTTTCAGTCTTTTGTTTGTTTGTTTTAAATCCTGCATTTGAGTCCACACAACTTGAAATTAAGAATTTATGTGTTTGGTAGTTGTTGCTACGCATCACTCCCTGCCCAAACCAGTTCTTTCACTTTGGCTATTTAATCACTGGCTAGTAATATTAGTGGCAAGAGGAATTTAACAGCTGGCGTAGTGCTGGAGTAGGTGGAGACTTGTTGAGAAGAAGGTTATAATAATTTGTATCACATGCTACCACTTTACATTGTATTTAAACACTGAGAAGAAAGGCACTTTTTCTTTATCCCCTCCTGAGCTACTATTAAAAATCTTTAACCATTTAAGCACCTTGAAGTATACTGTAGCTTTATTTTCCCTCATTGCTTAGGCATGAGCAAAATTTATTGGAGAAAAAAAAATGGAAGTGTGTTACAGAATGCTTGGAGAAAGCAGAACGGAGAAAATATAGGGGAATGGCTTCTCAAACCTCACATACATAGCTGCTATACAGCAACTTGGTCTGCTGAACTGCAGCCCACTGCACTGTTAGAAAATTTAGTGAGTATACAATGAGCAATGAATTCTACTGAAACTATGTTAACACAGGGCTTCTTAACAGGCTTATGATATCAATTTCTTCTGAATTCCTTTGGTACAAGCCTGTTTGATGAACGACTCACAAGTGAAATCTTTGGGAGCCTTTTAGAGGCTGATGCGACCAGGTAATGTGTGCAGGCAGTTTTTGCTTCTAATCAAAGACGTGGATCCGCTTGATTTTAAATTTTTTTTTAATTAATTTTTTTTATTTTTTTTTCTTTTTAATTAGAAACCAACAAAAGCACTTCCAAACTTCTTGGACATGAGAATGCTGCTCAGCCTGAGCAATAGATTAATGGGAAAATTACAGTTTTGGAAATTTGTGGCTAAGCAAGCACAGGCTTTGGAGGGGGTGGGCTGCTCAAGAATATAGCATGAGATGTGCAGCAGCCTTAAATTCTCACTGCCTTCCCTGCAAAGGGCAGGAAATTCCCCAACCTGTGCAAGGTGTCCCTTGCTTTACTAGACTTGAAGAAATAATTTCCTGAAGTAACAATGGTCTTTCCTTAAATTCCGACTAGGAAGAGTTTGAAAGCATGGCTTTGCTATTCCCAAATGACTCTGCATCCTGGAAAGCAAGCAGCAGCCCTGAAGTTCATAATTCATAACTTTGGCCTTTTCCTAGTTAGTTTTGGTGTTTTGTCACTGGGGTGGCCTTGGCAAAGGCAGCAATGGCAGCTCCTGCCTCGGCCTGCTGGGCAAGCCCCAGTTTTCCAGGTGGAGAGACAGGAAGAGAGGGGAGAGGGGAGAAGGCTGGGGTTGACTTAAGGGATTCTGTAGGCAAACAACAAAGAAAGGGGGACAGGCGAGCCTGCCGGCCCTCACGGGCGGCGGAACGCTCCTGAGCGGGGCCGGCTCCGCGCCGGAGCGCCGCCGTCTCCACGGCAACCGCCGGGCCGCGGGAAGATGTCTGCGGAGGGCGGGCGAGGCGCGGCCCGCGTCGTGTTCCGGGCCCTGCCGCAGAAAACCTTCTCCTGCCTGCAGGACAGGGACATCGCGGACCGACTCCTCAAATGGTGGGGGGGACGCCCGCTGCGGGATGCCTTTGTCTAGGGGCGCCGGAGGAACAGGCGGGCGGTGCTGAGGGCGGGAGCCCTTACCGCGCCCGCAGGACGCCCGCTCCGGTGGCGGCGGGTCCGCATCTCTCTTTTTATATTCTTTTTTAAATTTTTTTTTAATGTCCCCAACCCCCTAATTTGAAGTCTCCTTGATATTTCCCAGGCAGGCAAACCGTGCCTTCTGAGGTGTGAGGCGTCTGTCCTCGCCTCCCACAGCGAGCCGAGATCTATTTCAGCTTCGCAGCGGGGCTCCCGCGCAGCTCCAGCCCTCCAACGAAGGGTTGGAGGCGCTTATAACTGAGAACGGGGGCGGGGAGAGGGAAGTGTAATTGGTCAGAATAAGTCTTTATGTATGTCTTCAGAATATTTAATCTCATTTTTTTTCATTTCAGGTCCATGCGAGGCAGGATCACAGCACAAGCGTTCAGTTTTGACCAGCAGTTTAAGCCCTATCAAAAGGATGAGTTTCTTATGGTAGTTCTAAATCCTTTGTATTTTAAGTTGAAAAGCTACGAGAAACTGCATAACACTGAACAATGTAACAGTGTTGAATGCTATTGGCCTGCTCACTGTCTCCTCCAAAGGAGGATTTAGGTGTGGTGCTCAAGTCTCTTTGTGGGTTAACGGTATTGTCCAGTAAAAATATTTTAGTTTGCACTAATGTTACTCTGCTTCAAGAGGGAACAATTTAGTCTTTCAGGATTCCCAAGAATGGAAATCTGAACTGGATGCTGATCTTGGCCGCAGCGTTTCATGTTAGGATGTCACCTAGTGTGAAACTTCAAACAGTGTACATGCTCACAGCTATCAGTAAATTTCTCACAGTAAATTCACAGTGCAATTAGATGTGCATGTGCACCACATACCTGGAAATAAAACACTTGAAATTTATTGGATACCATTGCTTTATACTAGAATTTTGAACTCCCAGCTTTTTGAGACTCAAATCTCTTGCTGATTTTGTGTCCTCCATTTCTGTTGTCTGCAAAGTCAAATCTGTTCATCTGTTCGCAGACAGAAAAAAACCCAAACCTATGGTTTTAAAATCAATGTGAATTTTACATCTGTTGTTTTAAAAACAACTCTTTAATATTTTGTATGTCTACTTTATATTGTTTTCCCAGATAAAGAATTCAGCCTCTTTATATCTTAAAGAAATCCACCCAGAAATGCACCAATATTTATTTCATCTTCCACTGATAAACATTTCAAATTATTGAAGTTTACAGAATACCAATTAACCCTCTCAATGCTTGTCTCTTTTGAATTAAAAATGTAAAGTTATTGTTACAAAGTTACGAAATCTGAAGAGCTGTGACATAATTGGGGAAAAAAGGGCCGTTACATGTAATGTTTGATCTCTCTGTATCCCAGAGGGGTGATAAAGAAATTTAGTGATGCAGAAATTGAAAGATCCATCATTTCATTTTCTTTGCAGTTTCTTCAGTGATTATTCACTCTGTATGCATATATATAAGTGTGGTTTTTCTTAGTTGGCTTATCTATCATGGAAACTTGCCAGCATAGTAATGTTGGCCAGTAATGCCAGCATTACTATGCATGGCTTCTTCTTTTAATGATAAATCAATAAGATTGAATTCTTCAATTTGTAAGGTGGAATATAGCCTCCATCCCTTCAATAACTTATGAATCTCTTCTGTATCTGTTTAATAATTTTTGTGCATCTCTACACTTCTCCAAGCTTCAAATTTATTTAAAAAGAGTAAATTATAAAATCATACTTGGCATTTCATTTTTAACTTCACCAACAATGTATGCAAATAGAACTCTTTTGTCTCTTCCTCAATTTTCTGTACCGCCATGAATTTCATACATTTTTATGTGTTCTTGGACTAAAACTACTTTATTATAAAACTTTAATACTACATATATAAATATATACCTGAAGATATCTTCTGTGTATAAAAGACGCTGGCTACACTGAGTTACAAACCCATGGATTTGGTGGTGTGATATTTCGTATACAAACTGAAAGATCATATGGCACCTACTTATTAATTGGAGCCTTATAATTTGGACTGAAAGTATCCAAGGTACTATAATGGATAATTTTATGTTTCATTTCATTAACTTGTATTCTCTTATTTGAATATTATAGGCATTTTTTAATGATCAGAGTGTGAACTCCAGTTTAAAGTTGCTGTCAGCTTCAGGACAATGGACTACATTGGGTAAATTTAGCATAATTACTCTTAAATTAAAAAGTCTGTGTTTTAATTATTTTGCTCTATTTTCCTGTTTTCTAATAATGATAGTTCATATATGTGTGTTTTCAACTAGTTGAAATATCTTAAAGAATTACTTCTTTTACTAAGTAATAGGAAGAGATTCTACTTCTAGAATAAAATAACTAAGTTGTCACCTTTTATGCCTTTTTTCTTTTGACCCCTGCATCGCTCCACAAATCAAGCACCTGAAGCTTTTTATAAACGGTTTGTGACGTCCAGTTGACCTGATCACGTATCCAGACAAACAACTGCATTATTTGAGGAATTACAGTAGTACCTTATTCAGATAACACTTGGAGAAGGGCATTCTTCTATAGATGCAGCGACCTGCCTTGGGACAAGTGTGAGATGATTGCTGTATTACAAATTAAAGTTGAGAGCAGAGGATTGGTAGAGCACACCCCGAGCTGGTGTAAATCTGCTGTCTGTAGTCGTGGTGATGGTGGCACAGAAGAGCCCCACGGGACAGGCTGCTTCACTTGCAGCCGTGCCCTGAGGGTCACATCAACTTTGTTGCTATATCAGAAACTTCTACACACTCTCCATTAGGAGTGGAGATGCAGATGAGACACTAAAGCAGGAAGGCCAAAAGCAAACAGCAAATTTAGGGCACCACTTTGAAATTGCATTTTTCATTACATAAAAATAGCACACAAAAATTCACAGCAATCACATGTGATAATGTTTGATTGTGATGGTGTTTTATGCATAATGTGAACTCTGATATTGCCAAAGTGATTGTCCATAATAGGAATATCTTAAAAGAGGGTAGTGGGAAGCCCTTAATTCTTCTGGTTTGTCTGCAAATATTACTGTGTGTAAATATTTAATGGAGCTTTGGGAATTTTCTAACTTTTCCATTTCAGCTCTTTGGAATTGGCACAGGCTTTTCCCACTATATACAATGACACTAGACATTGCCACTTTTTTGTCAGCAAAAATCCATTTTCCAAACACTTCACCCAACTGTTAAAACAATTGGAATATATAAAATGCAAAAAATATCTCAAGTACCTCTTCAGGTGCCTCTTTCTCTGGCAAGCAGAAATAAAATAGATGTATTTTAAGCCAGCAATAAACCTTTTCTTGCTTTAGACACAATTTTTTTAGGCTATCTGTCTAGTCTACAACTTGACAGTCCCTGTAGTGGAGGTCAGTAGGTTGCATACCTTGTGTTAAGAGTGGAGAGTCTCTTGCCAAGTAACCCAGCTTAACTCTTGGTTCTGCTCAATCTTCTTCCACACAGAAGTGAAGCATTTTGTCCCAAGGACTGGAAGGGTTCCCTTTCTAAATCCTGAACAGCTGGTATACCCTGTTTGCTCTTAAAATTTCATCTTCCCATTCTTTGCCTATTTTTGGTGAGGAATGTTAGCACATTTTTCTATACTTAGTCTTCATGTGCATTTTTTGAAAATATAGTAAGAATTAGCTGTGAGTGGGAGGAGGTAAAATCATATTCTAGTTTCTTCTATTTTATTCTTCAGGCTTGCTGATACATTAATCCAGATACACCATTTGCTTATCACTGTGGAGTAACTTTAAAACAACATTCCTGTTGTTAAAAAAATACTGGAAACCTGCTTATTTTGATTTTTAGAAAAGCTGAAGAAAATACATAGTCTATGTTGATTCAAATCCTGCATTTTTGCTGTTACAAACAAAATTGTTAATAGTTTTTAATTTTTTTTTATGAGGGAGATAGTTTGAATGCATAATATACGTGGGGTTTAGATAGATCTGTAGAAACCTCCCTTCTCCTGCCACCCATGAGCTTGGGCAGAAAGTATTTATAGACCCACAGAAAGATGTCAGCATTATAAAGGAAATTAATAAAATCTCACAGTAGTGTTTCTTTTCATAATCACTTTTTTAAGGCTGGAGTCCCCTCTCACCTTTTCACTTATGTTTTCTGTCGTGGTAGAATTCCACAATAAGACATTATTTCAAGGACTCCAGCTTCAACATTGCTTGAAATAAAACATTTTAGGTAAATGATACACAAGGATATTCTCTAGTCTGCTTCCTCTGATCAGAAAGATACTTAATGACCTAGTTTCACACCAAATTTTTTTGCCTGTTGGAGTAGGTATATTTTTTCCCCTCCTTCTGGCTGCATGGCAGAGTATCTGATATTTCTGATGTGCTTTAAGCCACATTAAGCCACACAATTCATCTGTTACTCTGATATTTCAAAAATAGAAGCAGCAAAAGGAACAAATTTGATACATACCCATTTATGTATTGAGTCTTGTGTTTTTTAAATAGCTGCAATGAGAACTAAATAGTCGTTTTTGCCTGGTTACATTGCTGGCCTTGCACCTGTCAGCAGTCTTAGGGAAGCAGGAGTGGTTCTGCTTAAGCTCAATTAACACTTGAAAATTTATCTTCAAAGGGGTAAAGTTACTGTCTATTTGTGTAAATAAAAAAATAGGATTTGCCTAAAAAAGGATTCTTGGGTTGCCATACGTGCTTGAAGCTTCAACGATTTCTGTCTTTAGGATGGGGTTTTAAAACTTGGAAGGTAATCTTAAATCAGCAAATTTTAAACTACTCTTATAATTTGCAAAGAATTTTAGATGTCATCTGAACCCATAAATCATCAACCTACACCTTTTACTTTTGAAATACCTTATTTTTTAATAATGAGCACTGAACTTGAATTATATATAAACTGTTTTGTAAATAGTAAGTTACAAGATATTTTTCTGACATAAAAAAACTTTCTTAGATTTTGGAGGAGTTCTAAATATATCTAATCCAAGGTTTATCTGCCCCATACTAGATATGCAATGTATTAATTTAAAAGTGTGCTGGCAGCACTTTATAGATATTCCAGAGTTGGCTGTTACAATAAGCTTAAACTGTTTCAGGATTTCTCAGCTGTTTGTTTTCCACTTGTGGAGTTGTCAAGGCATTTCTTCTTCCTCTTTTACTGCTTACTTTTATAGTGTTATTAAAACCTATCACACTTGTCCAGGAAATTCTGAATTTCAAATCTCACCTCTCAAATAGAGAGTAGGACCTTCCAGTGTATTTAAACTTTTCCATGTGTTTGGTTTTCTGAACTACTGAATAGATTACAAAGCTCCTGATTTTTTTTTTTTCATTATTAAAGTTTTCATAAAACCTTTTTTCAGAGCATGTCTCCTTCCCTTCCACCAATAAAATCCTTATAATTTAAAGCCTATAAATAGCTCAATTTCCTATACTTTTAGCTCAGTAACTGGATCTTTCACTTTTCTCAAGTCATTTAGCATCTGATGTTTGTTAGTCAACTTGGGTTTTAATGTTAATTTTAAAATAATTTATGTGATAAAAGCTGATTTGGCTCATAGTAAATGCCTTTTAAAATAAAAATTTTATCTCTGTGAAACAGAGCTGGAGAATTAGAGGAAACTGGAAGTGAGGGGGTGGGAGGAAATACAAATAAATAAATATAAATCAGTTTGGGGTTTTTTCATAGGTTGTAAGGCTGTAATTCATGATTTTTCTGACTTGTTCTTGGTTATGTAATGTCATCATTTTTCTAGTCACGGTGTGTACAGTTAGGAAAATGTACTAAACCTTTTATTCTTTAATTAAAGGTACCCTTTCTCATAACCATTGTCTGTAGACAGGAAGCCAAGCAATTATATGCAATGCTTTTGTCTTTAACTGTTTTTCTTGACATCACAATGGTCCAATAAAATAATTTTGAGATTTCCTGTCAGTATTTTAGCTTAAATAGGCATATTTTCAAGCTATCAACTTATAACTTCTCTTTATTTTCTTTTCCTGGTACTGATTGGTTGGGTGGTACAGTTTACCCAGGTTTAGGTATTAAAATGCCAGCCCTACTTAACCTATGAATAAATAGTCTCTATGTAATAGTATATGGCAGAAATCTCAAGGCTTTCTGCAGGTGTGGGGGCAAGAGAATATTCAGATTATGCTATGCTTACAAAGATTGGAATTGGAGTGAGATGATAGGTGCTCTTGGAAGCATCATGGTTCATACATCCCTTTATGGCATGTTTCTGCTCCTGAAATACTGTCATCTAGAGGGAAATTTGGACATTTCCTAAATAGTAATGCTTAGTGGTCCTTCAGGTCAGTTTGTCAAGACAGCACTGAATTTTATCTTTAATTGTATGGTAAAAAGCCTCTAGATACTGTGATGTTGCTGGCCAGTCTCCCACCAAGGGAACCTACAGAGGAGAAGAGATAAGAATAAACTCATGGACAGCTGGAATGTTGTGAATATTCTCCCTGCTGAGACACACTGCCCTTGTGCTGAATGCTCACTCGTGGTCTCCTCCCCTCTCCTGTTCAGAAGCACTTTGAAGGGCATTCAGGCAGACCTGGAGATGGGTAGAGAACATGTTCTAGCATTTGGGCTGAACACTTGGACTGCAGAGAGCAGACAGAACTGGGCTGAGTCTAAAGCTTCTTAAACATGGGGCCTAATGCTATTTGAGATGTCATAAGTTATCCAACACCATGCAGACAGATTTGTAGATGTAACACTGTATATAAAGAAGATATGTGCCCTTATGGACTGATGGCTCTCTAAGGAAAATACTGTAGGGCATCTCAAATGGCACTAGATGTTTGGGAGCAACAGGACACAGCCTTGGATAATTTGCAAGCAGAGCAGAAAAAAGGTATAGAAAAATATATTCTGCATTTAATATTTACAGAGCTAATACTCCAGATTCATACAGGAAGTGCTGATAGTACCTCTTTCATCTTCTGAAATAGCTGGTTAATAAAGCTTACCATGGCTACAAAAGAACTTTTTTAAAAGTTCAGTATAATACTTAACAAATCAAAAATTCTTCGAGTCTGTGTTCATTTTGGTTTTTACTTTGTGGGGTGCTGTTAGCAGCTATTCTGTACTTCATCATGTCAAATTTGGCATATGTCCTCAGATGCTTTAAGGCCTAAGCTGTGGAATATGATTTTCTAAGGGTATGATCTGATGTGATGCTGGGTTCACACGGTGTTCCATCATCCCTAGTTTCGGTTGATGGTATTTACCAACAGGGGGAGCAGACACATGGGCCTGAATGGAAAGTAGGATTCAGATGAATTTAAATGTTTTCTTTACACTTGTTTCCTTCTTAGCTTTCCTTGGTGCTGTTTTGTTTTTGTTTTTGTTTTTTTGTTGTTGTTGGTTTTTTTGAGGAAGTCTGTGATTGAGTCATACTTACATAATCTGTGGGGATTTTTAAAACATGAAACATGCAATCAGTGTCCTATATCTTCCAGGTTCCAAAGTGACAAAAATTGAAGCTACAGTGGTACCCTGTACACAGATTTCCATGTCATTTTTTGATCGACTGTACTCAGAAGGAATTGTTAGAGAAACTGGAACTATTGTGAAATGTTATGATGACTATTACGATGATATTCTTATCTCTGATGAATTAAGGAAGGTCAGTATAGTAATGAATAATTTATTATCATTTTTCCTGCTCTATTAGGTACTATAAGGACACGTTTTTCAGGTTGTTTTTTTTTTTTTTTCTGACTGTGGTAAAAACAGGCATCAATAGCCATTGTTTACAAACGGCTGAGGCACTGCAGTGCCTGAATATGTGAAAGCAATTACTTGTTTTCCAGGTGAGCCCTCTTTCATTTTTGGCTGGGAGAAAAAGGTAAAGCCTTCTTCTACCCACTTATGTCTCAAGCAGTCAGTGCTGGGGGTGTGTGGGGAAATGCAGCTGCTTGTTTGCTTAGGGAGGGGAAACAAAGGGTGCCAAAGAGAAGGTGCTGTGATACTCAGAGCTGTAGGTTCACCCAGTCTTCCAGGCAGTGGATGAAATCGAATGCATTAGATAGCTACATCCTGAAGCATTCCTGGACAGGAATGCTGATCATACCATATGTGAAGGCATTTGAAGAAAGCCATCTTAATACATTTTCTCTAAAGCAAGAGGAACTATGGAAGAGGAAATTAATTTTCAGTGTAATACTGGAAAATTACTAAATACAACTCCTGAACAGGCCTGCAATGTAAAATTGTTTGTTATTCTCTACAGGAGGTGTCAGAAAGCAGATTATCTGAAAAACAATCTCTAACAGTGTCACGCTTTTAATCAATGTATGTCTTTACTGTGTTTCTTTTGACTTCATAAGCTAAAACCATTTTTTAAACTTATGTTTGTGTAGCATTAGCAAAGCATAGTGTGGGAGAACTGGGTTTTGCTCTTCCTTGTATATATAATCAACATAAGTACTAAATAATTATAGAGTTGCACTCATTTGCACTTGGCAAATCCTTTGAAGGCAGTGTATTTGAACCAGTGACACTGGTTACAGGATGTGGCCTGAAATACTGGTCTGTCTTGTAAAGTTCTGGGAAAAGGTGAGAACTCAAGCTCATGTTTGAATTTCAGATGTAGTTTGTAGCCTAGCAGTTCAAAATACTATGTATTTATTTATAAGTTGGGTACATGTGAAATGTTTTCTGAAAATTAAATATACTGTGCGTAGGAAGGTTAGAGGCAACATTTAAAATTAGAAATTATTGGGGTTTCAATGTCTTCCCAGTTTCCTTCCCATGGAAGTGATGTGTGTCAGCATTTGCAAGTTGAGGGTTTAACACTGGTTTGAAACAAAGGTGATTCCTACTCCTAAGACAGCAGGAAGAGCAAGTCAAAATCCAGGAATTACATCAAAACTTCAAATTAATTAGTCAGGGCTCGAGGACAGAAGACTGTAGGGGGCACCAAACTGTCTCGATGTCAGAGGGTGGCCCTTGGCTGCAAGACTCCATGTTTCTTTCCTACCTACCATGTCTTCTCTTGTTTCAGCCAAGGAGGTTGGGATATGTATGAGATGGCTCTCCAGAACAGTTGTTGCCCTGATTCCTTTTCACTGAGGTTGTGTAATTTTGTTATAATGAGGGCCAGAGAGTAGTGGGCTCATGTCTAACTTTGTCCTGTTTGCCTGGGCTGGCATCTGCAGTTTGGCTGACATGATTCAAATGTCTTGTAACCATTGTGAGTTACAATTCCTGTCCACATTTACATGAGCCAGTGCTGACACTAATCTAGCAAGTCCTCTGTGTTCACATAATACAGGCAAAAGGCAGGTGAGATGCATGGGGGCAGCTGGATGCATGTCTGGCTAATCCAGGCTGCAGATCAGACCTCACAGGAGTCTGCAATAAAGAATGATGGGAGTTTGAGTGATCTCCACTGGGACATCCTCAGGATTCCTTTACAAATGTGAAATAACTGTGTCAATCTAAAAGTGAAAAAGCAAATGTTACCAAAAACATATCAAATATAGGTAGATTATTTTCAGATTGATTGTTTCAATAGGAGGACAGATAATTGACCAGGGAAATGCCAAGACTTGAAAAATATTCCTTTTTATCTTTTGGGCACAAATCTGACAGTGAATCTGCTTTATATGTAAGAATTTTGAACCTAATTGTAACATTGGAAGACGGATTTAGAAATACATATTTCTGTCCCTCATCCATATATTTTATATGGACATAATTTCTATACCATACAGCATACCAGTTGCATTATTTATAAATTGAATCTTAAATAAATTTTTATCAATTTGACTTCCTTGTTTTTTCCTTGTTCCACAAGGTCTTGCTTCTGGAGGATTCTGATCATTATGATTTATTCACTCAATTGGATCGCGAGGAATTTCTGTTCTGTCTTTTTAAGCATTTTTGCGTTGGAGGAGCTCTTTGCCAGTTTGAAGATGTAGTTGACCCATACTTAGAAACTACAAGAGCTTTTTATAAAGACTTGGTGAGGTAAGCGTTACTCAGTTGTACTGTCCATAGATACTTTGTATAGATTTGTGTAAAAAGATTGTACATTACTCCTTCAAAAATGGGGCTGTTATTTAATCCACCTGCAAGCTTATTTGTGTCCAACTATCAAAATATCAGGGAAAAATGGTAGTAGTTCAGTGGCAAAATATATACAATTTTAATTGCATCCGTCCCACATAAGAACATTTTTGATATTACATTTATGGACATCGATAGTTTATAATTCATTCTCAATTTAAAGATACTTTTTTCTGTAATTGCTGAAAACAGGGCATGGTACTGGAAACAGACTGTGTTCCCACTGTCATTGATAGAATATCAACAATTAAGTCTTGCCTGTATGATCTTGGGCTACTTTCAATTGGACTGCTTTTAATTTAGGATTTAAAAATTGAAATAATTAGTTGAAACTTACAGTCCCATATGTTTTTTATCCCTGCTGATTTTTTTTTTTTTTTAATACAGTTGGATTTTGGTCTTCCTAGTTCTGCAAATACACTTCTCACAGGGTAAAGCTAAGGGTGGTAGACTCTTGCTTTAACATGACACGGTGTTATGTTAACATAACACACATTTTTTACCAGGTTTGGGGTGTGGAATTATTTGGAACTTTATGTGAGGGGTTTTTTTCCATTGAGATTGGAGGTAATTGATCAGAGGTTTGGATTCAGACTAGGAACACAATTTTCACCCTGCTTTGATATATCCATATGCTGACTTCTCTGATTGACAAAACTTCCTATGTTATGGTTGCTGGGAAGTGGAATGTAGTTATTGGTTATACAGACTCATTCTTAGTTAAGCTAATGGGAATATAAAGATTGTAAATAATATTACTAAAATTTTTGTTAGTATGAGTAGTTTTGGTATTTTCATCTCATACATAGATGAGAATCAAGTGGGTTCTTTATAAATACAGCATCTGACATAAAAAGATCCATCAATGTTTAACTCTACCTTCCCTTTTCTTTTACACTGTTCACTCTGCACTTGAATCAAGCTGCTTGTTCCTTCAGTCCTGGGCCATAGATGACTCTACACTGACTGCAGCTGTTTCTGCTCTTCTGTTGTTGAATTAATCTAGGACAAAGTACAAATTCAATCAGTTCCTTCACTTTACTGCTCCCCTTTGCTGTTGAGTTGTTTTTATCCTAAACATGTTCAAGTTCTGTTCTAAGCCACTCATTTTCTTTACCTTCCTATCTCCTTAAACCTCTTCCCATTCTTTTTCCTTTTCATGCTGTAAAATTTGATAAGGATGTCCAATAGTTCTACTTAGAAAAAAAGTCTCTGCCAAGATCCTCCCACGATTTCAACCTGCTTTCAAAGTTTACTTTTTCTATATCCTCTATTTGTACCCTATTAGCCCTTTGTATTTTCCTCGTGTGCTCCTTCTGTCCTTTATAAAATATCTAGGAGAAAATATTTCAAGATCTATTTCTGTGCTGTTTGGTTTGGGTTTTTTTTTGCCAGTTGGCAGATTGCTTTCTATCCTTCCAAGTTTTGAAGTGATGTAACTGATCTTCAGTGTTTGTCTACCATGTGTCTCTGTGCTTCTGTGGCTGTAAATGTCTGCTGGTTTCTCAATGCCCGAGGAGCTGGTGTTAGCACTGGTTACCAGTTGAAAACAAAACATCATTTCACTGAATCTTTTATCTTTCTCCTTTGATATTGAGTTCTTTGTCAGTGTCATGAGAAAAGCTTTTGATCTTGACATTTCAGACCTTTCCTCCCCCGTCAGAATCACGGTTGTCTTTTTCTTGGTCTCACTTCCCCCTGCTCCCAGGTTATCCAAAATGATGCTTCTGTTTTATTTCCACTGTGTTAAGAGAGAAAAGGACAGTGACAGGCTCTGAATAGGGACACTAATGACAGTCTTGACTTAATTTCTAATTTTTGGTCCATGCTGTGCACTGTGTTACTTCATTCTTGCACAAATTCTTGCACCAGAAAATAAAGGAATTAAAATTACTTTCTTATAGCTTCTCGTTTTCAGTAAAAGATTGCTAATGGTAGTAATAATCTCTTAAATTCTGTTTACGAAAAAGTTCACCCTCAAATTCCTATTGAATACCAACTTTTGTTTAAATTCTTTTTTAGACTGCTATCCTCTGTCTGGTTTCATTGTACGTTGGATTACAGTTGCATTGGACACTTTCTACTCTTTGTAAAGTGATATTAAAAGCTTTACATGGTATTAAAAATTCTGTAAGGTTTAAAAAATCTTAAGGTTCTGTCCTTAAGGTTTAATTTTTACATTTGAGGATCAGAAGGCTTGGTAAAAAACAAATGGATACTTCAATAATTATTAGCTGCTGGATGATGATGTGCATTGAAAAATTAGGTACCACAGATGAATTCAGTCTAATAACAGTGAATTTATGGATGTATAAACTACCAGTGTTTAGTCCTGTTACAGTATTCCTTATGGGCAAGAGCCATGGCATACAGAGTTCCACAGAAATGCCTTTACTGCTGGGAGTAGCAGATCTGTTAATAAGCTTTTCCCTACTTATCTTTATTACAGCTTTTTTTTCTGGCCATACCTGAGTTCTAACTCCAAGGCACTAGCATTCAAAATAGTGTCCAAAGTTTTGAGGTTTCATTTTATTAAAGCATTTCTATGTACATTGCTTTATTATGAGGGAATGCAATAATCTTTTTGAAATCAACAGCTCTAGATATTTTGCAAGCTAGGGACTTCCAAATGCAGCTACTAAATGGCAGACATTTTTTTCTTTACAAAAAGAGTGATATATTCTTACTAAAAAATCAATGCACAACTTGTAGTCTGTTACTAACCCATTTGTAATTAGTCTGTGATCAGTTGAATCCATCCAAAATTCTAGTGTTTAGTCTTGTATCCTGTGTAACCTAAATAATTTCAAATCCCTTGCTGTAGTATTTTGATTTAAAGAACATATTTACATGACAAAAATTGTTAATTAAAATATAATCTATGAATCTCTGTTGATAAATCTTGTCCTCTGTTCTTAATGCCTGATTTTTCTGACAGTGTCTCTCCATGGTGACAGCTGCTGTAGCATGTTGTAGTGATTGTTTTCTTCTCCTTTCTTCATCTCCATCTCCATGGCCTTTCCCCATAATGAATGAATGTACGTCAAAGTATTAAGTTGTTCTTTTATTGTTTGGAAAGCTTAGTAAAATATTGCCAGTAAGGTTAGGATATAAATAAAGCCCAAAGTGAATAGAGAGACCATGATGATGTTTGCTCTTCATAAAAAGAGAATAGATGCACTTTAAAGTGATGAACTACCATATCCAATGAATAGTTTAGAAGTTAACAATTTGAAAGAACATGGGGCTATTAACATTATATTTAAGGAAATATTATCCTCTTCAAAAGGACAAGATAGTTTTGTTCTAAAACCTTTTCGCGGAAAAAAAGAAATAGAGCAAATGAGCTTGTCAAAGGCAACCTCTTGATTTTCTTTCAAGTCAGCAAAGGAAGAATCTCATCTGAATTTAACAGACACATATTTTTGCCTTAAAAAGTAACTAAAGTACTGAAAAATAAACATCTGAAAAGTTACTTACAGGAAGCTAACCACAAGTGGAAAAATTTCTCAATGTCATGGAATAAATAGGAAGACTTATTTGTCAACTCTTACTTTGGTATCCTAGATATATATATAACATGAAAATAAGAAACCAGAAATTCATATCATAGTTTTCTGACAGAAGAATCTGAAACCAGAGTAACTTTAAATACAACTTTTGCTTTTGGGGGTGGTGATATATGGTAGAAGGCAATAATGCCACTAATCCTCTATGTCTTGTTCTGAAAGTTGTCCCTCTTTCCACAGAGATGGTTAAAGAGTTTCTGCACTGCTGCAGTTACAGCCTGGTGTGTCAGCACAAAGTGACATCTGTGTTCGTTTGCCTTAATGTGCTGGTCCGTAAACTGCAGTGGTTCAGAAGCTGAGTCATGAGGTAGCTGAGCTGTCCTGCTGGGAAGGCACTCAGCTCTGGAGGGGTGGGCAGGCACACAACTGGGGTCAGCACCGATTTCACCAATGCTGTCTTCATCCACTGTTGAGGATGTCAACATGTCAGATGCAATAAAAAGTTCTGAGAAAGCCTCATTACTGACTGACCACAGAGAGATCAGCTTCACGGTATAGGTTCAAACCTGACTGTGTCATTACTCTACAGATGAAATCAGTTAATTGGAGAGTCAGTCTCTTTTATTGGCTGCAGAGATTGAATCAACAAAGGTGCTGTTGGTTGATTTGGGATTCCTTTTTTCTTGTAAAAAGAAGCTTTGCCAAAGCACTGGTAACAGGGAACTGCTGTCACAGCTTGGACCTGGTGTGGTGCTCAACTGGGCTGTGTTTCACACATCCTCTTGTGACTTGTCTATACTGGGACCTTTCTTGGGAATGGAACCTATCTGTGACAAGACAGGTTTTGTGCTATGCATTTCTTGGAAGTGTGCAAGTATGGAAGTTTTAAGCCTCAGCTGTTCCACAGTGAGTTAATATAAATACGAATCTGCAAATTAGATAAATGAATAGCCCGATTGCATGATCTGATTTCTGAAGAAATCTAAGCATCACTTAAAGCAGACTTGAGGAAAAATGATATATTAAAATACTTTAAATAGGTTGACATGCCTGGATTCTTTGCAATAATATTCAGTGTTATTAGTAAATGTTCTGAAAGAAATGGCAATCTTCACAACAAACAGTCTAGAAATATAAAAGCTCAGAACTAATCCCATCCCAAGTTGCATAGCTGATAATATATATACAAAATTCCAAAGGAGAAAAAATAAACTATAACTATAATGATATACTAATTAAAAATGAGCTAAAGAATGTATGTCTTCACCAGTACTGCTGGTACTTCTTGTAGTCTGTATTAATATGCATTTTGCTCTGCAGGTTTCTTTCTCAAAGAATATGTGAAAAGATTTTTATGAAATGTTTAGCTGCATATTTTTTCATATCTATCAAAATGAAAACTCTATATTTGGAATCATCTGGGTCTGGGTAATATTGCTGTGATTTAGTAGCTGAGAACAGTGAAACCAAGTCAGATGACTAGATATATTCAATATTTTTCAGTAAAATGTCATAATAACCATGTTACCTAACAATGGCCATATGGCTTTTCATGTTCATTAAGTTGAATTTTCACTATAAATTTGACCTTCATAAAATTTGAGCAAGGACACGGTGCATATGTTTAAAATGAATTTAATAAATTAAAGAGTCTAATTATCAGTACTTATTATATATATTAAGTATGAATTATAACCCTGTATTTCAGTGTTCAAAAGAACCCTGAAACAAAAGAAATATGTATTACTTCTACAGTCTTCAGAGTGTCTGCATATGTAAGTATTAATAATTTTTATATGGGATTTTACTGGCAGTAATATACATAACATGAAAATAATGAATTGACTTTTACACAAATTATAATATTCCATTGTCGTGGGTTATTTTCCCATAGTTGTAATTTTTTTATTCATGAACACTTTCCCTGATCTCATCCTGTTTCTCATCCTCTTTACTAACTCTTAATTAGTAAAGACCAGCTAGAGTTTTATTTGGTAGCTCACTAAAAATAGTGATTACAGTGGATTACAGTGGAAGTCATAATAGTCATCCAGAAACTAGTTAATGAGAAAAAGAGAAAAAAAATCTAAATAATTCTGGGTTTAGATAATTGTAAAACTTGAGGTAACAGTAAGGATCAAGGATGCACTCTTCATTTCCTATATTTTTGTTTTTTTAAATGTTGCTAGAGCTTTGTGAATAGCTTGTATTGCATCTGTGTCTGTAAAGACTGCAAGGAAGTTTACTATACAAAAAGGCTGGGGTGGTGAGATGACTGCTAACCTCTTTTCCCCTCCCTTGTCAAATCTCATTCCTATCTGTTTCCCTTGCAAAATCATACATTTATCATCAAGATAAGTTTGAGAACTGGCTGCATGTTTACTAGATTCAGCATATCTGTCATTTAAGTTGTTACAGTAGGATGAACTACTCCAAATTCTTCTTGAGTAACCAGAATATATGATAATTAAATGTCAGATAATGTACCCACTTTCAACAGCAGTAGCTGATGTCATTTCAGACTGCACAAACTTCCCTGTAGGTTGCCAATAGCCCAGTTCTTCATGTGTTGGTCATCATCTTTTAAGTACTATGTATGATTCATAAAAGGCTTTTGAAAATAAACACTTTATGGGTGTATCAAAATTTATCTTTCTGCTAGGTTGCAGACTGTAATAAAAATAAAAAAGCAAAACCCTAGTATCTGGATGTTCTTCTGTTATTGCTGTTCCTTTCCCACCTCTGAATCAAATGCATTGATGTGAACTTTGCAGATTTCTATGTCTAGGTAGAGGGACATTAAAGAGCTCCCCTAACTGTGTTGGCCACACATTAAATATCATCAGTACTACAAAGAACAAAACAACAAACAAACAAAACCCCAACCAAACTTTAGCAACTTCTTGTAAACAAAATAGATGGACAAAAGATGCAGTGTTAATGCAGAGCAGGCTATCCTCCTTGTAGCCTTGGAGGAAAATTGGGCATTACTGCACATTCTGAAAACCTGTGGGGTGAAGGAGAATTCTGAAATTATGGTTCCTATTAAAGAACATCCTGAAGAATTTTCTCTCAGAAACCAGAAAGGCTTAAACGGTATGTCTAGACTGTTTGATGGTTATGTGGATCAAAACTACTCCACTCCACTTGGCACTTACAGGAAGGACACTTACTGGAGCACAAATGTCTTTCATGATTAAAATCTTCTCTCGAGGAGATGACTACATTTCTACAGTGGATTTAGTTTCTGAGTTCATTTGATAAATAACTGTAGAGTCTTCTTAAAATCCTTATGTTGAGATGACAGTTTTTAAGCCAAGTTTTCTTGGTTTGTATCTGGAAGAAAAGGACATGCCCTCCTAGCCTGACGTAAATAGATAAATAATTTTTTAAATAAATTTTAAAAAGCTAATCTCGTAAAAGTGACTTGTGCAGCTGAACCCAATTTCAAAACAGTATCTAAAAAAGCACACTATTAGAGATGTAAATATTCCAAGGTTTTAAGATATAGTTCACAGAGTCACAGAATATGCTGAGTTGGAAGGGACCCACAAGGATGCTTAAGTCCAACTCTTGGCCCTGCACAGCACCATCACCAGGAGTCACACCATGTGCCTGTTGTTCCAACACTTCTTGAACTCTGTCAGGCTTGTGCTATGACCACTTCTCTGGGGAGCCTGTTCCAGTGCCCACACACTCTGTGGGAGAAGAACCTTTTCCTACCATCTAACCTAAACCTCCCTTGACTCAACTTCATGCTGTTGCCTCAGGTCCTGTCACTGGGCATCACAGAGCAGAGATCAGTGCCTGCCCCTCCTCTTCCCCTCACAAGGAAGCTGTAGCTGTGATGAGGTCTCCCCTCAGTCTCCTCCAGGCTGAACAGAGCAAGTGACCTCAGCCACTCCTCATATGATTTCCCCTCCAGGCCCTTCACCATCATCAGAGCCCTCCTTTGGACACTCTCTAATAGTTTAATGTCTTTTTTATCTTGTGGCACCCAGAACTGCCCCCAGCACTGGAGGTGAGGCTGCCCCAGTGCAGAGCAGAGTGGGACAATCCCCTCCCTTGCCCAGCTGGTGATGCTGTGCCTGATGCCCCCCAGGACAGGGCTGGCCCTCCTGGCTGCCAGGACACTGCTGGCTCATGTTCAGCTTGACATTGACCAGGACCCCCAGGTCCCTTTCTGTGGCATTGCTCTGCAGCATCTCATTCCCCAGTCTGTCTGTACATCCGGGGCTGCTCCATCCCAGGTGCAGAATTCAGCACTTTCTCTTGTTGAACTTCATATGGTTGGTGATTGTCCAGCCCTCTAATTTGTTGAGGTTTCTCTTATAAATGTCTGTAGATCTCTTTAGCATCAAAACCTGAATGACCTGGGCATCACAAGAGGAATAATTTTAGATCTTGTGACAAAGTACTCTGTTGAACTCCAAACACCCTTGAGAGCTTTGGAGCTTTGCATATAATGAAACACTTACAGCTTAAGTATTGGAATGCTCTGATATTTTAGAACTTTCTTTGCCTGAACCCAAACTGTGGCAGTGTTAGAAATCAGAATAATGTAAAGTTTATTCAAGAAATATTTAACAACATTGTCAATTACATTATGCATTTTGAGAATGTTCAGCAGTATTTTTATTTCTGTTTTAAATCATCAGCTGTGTTGCTACAAAGAAAAAATAAAATGATCCTACTCTAACATCAGTAAATCAATCATTACACCCCCTGCACGTGTGACCCAAAGTCCACACTGCAGATGGAACTGGTATGATTCTTAACTTGTGTACATGCATTAATGTAAATATCAGAGCCTTTATGCTCAAGCATTTTAGGGGTTTTATGACATCTTTTGCTAATTAAAATAAGTTTAAGGACCCTTTTCATTTAATTAGGTTATATTCTTTTCCTGATACCAAGTTTGGCATATTGCTTGAAATGCCTCATCACCAGAACTAACATTGTTTCTGTTCTTGAGTTGTTGAACAAATTTTTAGTGGGCTCACGCTGCCTCTAAACAGTCAAAACCTCAACTGCCATCCATCAATTCCACAAAGTCTGCAGGAGTGAGATCCTCGGTAGCAATGGGAAAAGAGTTTAACAAGCAATCACATCTTGATGTTGATCTTGTCTTACCTTTTTTTCTTCAGTTACATGCATGAGCTTAGGTTATTTTTGGATTAAATTCCAAAGGCCTTTTGATGCTGACCACTATAAAATCTTAACATTTGCTCTCCTTACTGCAGTTGAGAATTCAGTGTTTGTCACACATGTATCCTTAAAAAACACCTGAAGAGAGCTAGGTATCCTATAATTGAAGCTACAGAGCTTGTATGCTCTGCTGCTTAAAAATAGAATGCTATTTCTAGCTTGTGGCATTTGACTACCATTGGAAAATTCTGGGAATAAACATTATGAAATCTCTACCTGTATAAAACAGTGCTTTTATGAGGTACTTAGCTAATTTAAAATTTAGGGGTTTGAATAATCCCCCAAAGGAAGACACCAGAACATGTAATAATGGATTCATTCTCTTTGAAATAGCAGGAGAAAATGGGGTGCCAGTAACAGTTAAAGGATAAAATTCACAAATGGTCCTTGGTGCAGAAATGGGGACCCAGCTCTTTTCCTTCTCAGCTGACTGACTTAACCATTGAGAGAGGTTACAGTTTTCATGTTTGCTTGATCCAAAAAAAGGCAGATTATTTTATGCAAAGGGAGACAGCTTCAACAAAAGAATGCGAGAGATGTGGAATCCAGAATAGTCTGTAGTCTGTGAGTTTAAAATTTTCCTGGAGAAAATGAACAGTATATGCAATAAAGCAATTTCCCTCAAGTAAGAAGAGCATAAGAGAACCTAAATCTCTTCAACTGTTGTACAAAGGTGTTGGGGAGCAGGAGGAAACTGTTACATGTTTTAAAAGAAAGGAGGTGCCAGCTACATATTTATTGATCTGTCACATGTTCAATTACCACACTGACTAAAAAAAACCCCAGCCCTTTAAAAATCCCTCCATTTAGTTTCTGGATCCCTTCTGGATTTGAAGTGTGTCCAGATGTGCTGCTCTATCAACACTGAAGCTTTTATTGACATGTGCAGACATAGGATGTCAATGTGAAGAGCCCAGTTCCCATGCTGATAGTCAGCTGAATGTGTTTTTTTAGAACCAAGATTTTGCAGCTAGGTGTTTAGAATCCCTTCAAACCCTTTCTGAGGACTGGCACACAAAATATTTTCAATAACAGTCCAAAGTTGTTAATGTAATCTGTGAGCGTTTTGCTTAAATGCAAACACTGGAACCTGAACAGATGCATTAGCAAATGTTAAGTGAAAAAAAATTACATATGGAACAGCTTTATGCATTAATATAGAGTACATGATTTTTTTTTTGTCTTTCAAAGGAAACATGATGGGCTGCTGTACATTTAATCATTTGTATTGTAGGCTCTAATTGTGCAAACACACGCTTACATGTTACATTTTACATTTTATATGCATATTACATTTACCTTAAGGTTATTTGATACATCCAGCCAGAATTACTGTGCATTTTGTAGTGTTGGGACCCTCATGGGGACATAATACCATTTAAATAAACTGCGGTGTATTTGTTCTGTTTTGCTGTGCAATGAACAGTTACAATTGGAACAAAATTATTAACTTTAGATTTTATTAATTCTCTTACAGATATCCCTATTGTCCCTAATACTGTTTTGGTTTTGTTTTTTTACTTCCTGTCAGGATGCTAATGGCCTATGTTACCCTTCAAGCAAAAGCCACCAACAGACTTTTGCCTACTTGATTGTGGATCCCTGCAAGCGACACGTGAATATTCTGTATCACTGTTTCGGTGAAAGCCTATTTACAAACTAGCTATAAACCTGGCTAGTCCCTAGTTTTATCATGGAGGTTGCCTTCTTTCTGTTGGGTTCAGGTAGACATTGCATAGTTTTCTGACGAGGAAAGCTCTACTCTTTGAGGACACGCTCGGAAGTGCTTCCCGTTCACTGAGATGTCACTATGTGGTTTGTGACAAAAGTTTTCCGGTATTTATAATTCTTGAAGCTGTTTTCTTGGCCGTTGCCTTCCTTCCCTCACCCGTTTTACCTAATAAAAATTATTTCTCTAGAGGTCTAGTCATTTTTATGAGCCAGCTTTACAGACCCGCGACGCGTAACTGCATGGGAGGCTCTGCAGTCGGTGAAAGCTCTGCGGAACCGGGAGAAAGCGGGGGAAGGGACCCGCGGGAGGGGTCCCGGGCCGATGCCCCCTCCGGGCCTGGGGGAGGGAAGCGCGGCCGCCCCTCCCCACCCCTCGCGGAGCGGCCTCCTGGAAGTTGGGATAGAAGTTAGGCAGGAAAAAAGTTCTGGTTGGCGGCAGCGCTCCGTGGTGGCCGCGGGCGGGCGGGCAGGCGGGCGGGAGGGAGGCAGAGGCGCGGGCGGGGGCTCCCTCGGTCGGATACGGTGCGGGCGGGCTCAGGAGGGGCGGAGCTGGCGGCGGAGAGTGATTCGGGCGGGCGTAACTGCGAACTTTTGTTTGGTGTGTTGTGTGAGTTAGTTTCCGCCGCCGGGACAGAGGCGCCGGCCGGGCTGGGCCGGGCTCGGGGAAGCGCCGCACGGCCGGAGTTGTTTTGCCAGTTGCCGCGGCCGGGTCGGCTTCCCGACCGAGGGGTGAAAAGCACCGGCGACAGCAGGACGAGCCCGCGGCCCGGGGAGCGGGGCATGCGGGACTGGGAATCCGGGCTCTGAGCCGCCGAGCCCCGCCAGGGAAGCGCCGGGGGGTCCCGACGGAGCCATGGATCCTGGGCAGCCTCAAACGCAGCAGCCGCCGCAGGCAGCGCAGCCCCCGGCCTCGCAGCAGCAGCCGCCGCCGCAGCCCCCGGGCGCGGTGTCGGGGGCCCCGGCCGGCGCGGCGCAGCCCCCGGGTGCGGGGCCCCCTCCGGCGGGGCACCAGATCGTCCATGTGCGGGGCGACTCGGAGACCGACTTGGAGGCGCTATTCAACGCCGTGATGAACCCCAAGGGCGCCAACGTGCCACACACGCTGCCCATGCGACTGCGGAAACTGCCCGACTCCTTCTTCAAGCCGCCCGAGCCCAAGGCCCACTCCCGCCAGGTGAGGGGGAGGGAAAGAAGGGGCCCGCGCCGCGGGCGGGCGGGGGGCGGCTCGGCCGGGCCGTGTTCCCCCTCCCCGCCGCCGAGCTCCTCCCGGGGGAGGTGTGTGGGGGAGGGGGCCGGGGCGGGAATCCGCGGTGCTGAGAGGGGCGGGGGGGGCCCGGCCGGGGCTGTCGGGGCGCTCTCTGCCGCCCCCACACCCCTTTATTTGTTCCCCTGGGGCAAGGCCGCCTCCCGCGCCCCGGGACGCCGACGGAGCCGGGGCCCCGGCGGGAGGGCGGGCGAGCGAGCGAGCGCTGGCCCCGTCCCGATCTCCAGCGGGGCCTCGAACTCCACATCCGCTCCTTGGCTATCTCGGCCTCACCGAGAGGGCGACAGTGGGAGTGATCCCCTAAAACTTGGATGAAAACGCTTCGCGTGCAGTTTCGCTTTGCGGTCCAGTTCCCTGCGCTCTGTGGAAGGGGTCGATGAAGTGGTGCCAAACCTACACCCCCTCGCCCCGTCAGACAGTAAATATGGATGTGACTTTTCCACCATTTCAGCAAGGCGCTGGGTTGAGTAGGATTAACCCCCCACATACGCACGCAGGCACATCCGAAGTTAATTCCCAAGCCAGACGCCAGGTCTGACGGCGCCCAGGGTCTGCCGGGCACAGCGCCCGCATCCAGGGCAGCGGCGGCAGCCTGGGACAGGGCTCGGAGCCGCGGGGCCTCGGCCGTGCCGGCCCGGGGGAGGGAGGGATGCGGGGCAGGGCCGCGCAGGGAGCGGGGGAGGGATGCGGGGCAGGGCCGGGGGGCCGGGGCGCTGCGGGGGCAGGGCTGGGGAGGAGCGGGGTGGGGGATGCGGGGCAGGGTCGTCACTGGGCCTCCAGGAGCGTTTGGTGTTTAAGGAGAGGGACTTTTGTACCAAGACCTAAGTGCTTGCGTGAATACGAGCGGAAGCTAGTGCTGTTACCAACTTTTTTGGAAGGAGGCTGTGCCTACCTAGTCGAGTGTTTTTAAGTAATGAACTTCGTTGCTAAGCTATAAAATAGGTTTTATTATTGGCTATTGTCACTTTATCTGCGTAGCCAGTAAGAGTGAAACTCGCTGTATGCTCGTGCCTGGTACCCGTGTTGTTAAGGGTCTGTCAGCATTTCCATTATTAAACTTCTGTTTTGAACAATTTATAACTTGACTTCAGAAGTTCATTCCAGGCTGCACCTTGGCACGTACTCTCCCAGCCTAGGAGTTAATTCATTTTCCAAATACTCAAAAAAGCAGTCTGGCCTTCATATAGCAAGACTGAAAAGAGACTTGGAAGGGGTGGAGCTGATCTGCTTCTGTAGTTTTGCTAGCTTCTGAGTTGCAGGCCTTTAATAACGTAATGAAATCCAGCAAGGAATAAGGGGTTTATGTATAGCGTTCTCCCAACTTTTGCAAATCCCATCGCTGTTCCATTGTGCACAAATCAGAATGGGTAGACTAACACTTCGTGCTGTGTCTTGTTAAATACACTAACTGCAGTTAAATAGCTGTGGTGTTTGAAATGCACTTAAGGTGTGTGATGGTCATACAACTTTCGGTTGTACTTTTAGGGTTCGCCTGATATTCCTTGTGAAGGTTGGTCTTCTTCTGTAAAGCATATTTGGTTGGATCACTGTTCCTTGTACCACTCAGTGGTTCCTAAAACATAAACTTGAAATCCACCTAAAGCAAGAGGGAATAATTTGCTTCGTTGTAGACTGTTTTCATTTTTCCTTTTTGTTTAGTTGTGCCACAAAAGCATTCTGCTTAAAGAAAGGTCTATTTTCTGTAATTCTATGATTCTCAGGAATAAAAATATTTCAAATCCACTTGATTTACTACTTGCTTAATTTGTCTGAATGTAAGTGCAAACTGATTCATTTTCAGTTGAACACATGGAACTTCATGTGTGCTTGCATACAGATGGAGTGAAGCAGAAGTCAAGAGCGTGTAAGCAGGGCCTCGTATGGTGCAATACCTTGTGTAGAGAGGTGTGACAGGGACTGATATATGCATCTCATTATAGGTGTCAATGTTGTTCTGGTCTATCTATAAAACCAGTTAATTGGTAAATATATTTTTTAAAGCCATTTTTACTTTAATCAAGTTTTCAGAGCTGCCTTTTCTGTTCCGTGTTGGAGATGTATTTACTGCTGGCAAGGAGTGGTGACTCCGGTGAATGGGTTTGTGAGTCATTTCTGATTGACTCGTTCAACTGTTTGCTGAAGCTTTGCTTTGGATAAAGCATGGACAGATTCTTTATACCCTTAAAAGTTTGAGTTATTAGGAAATGTTATGTTCAGTCTTCTTGTATAGGTTTTTTTAATGGCTGAATTAGTGAGTCTTCCTCCATTGGAACTCACTGCTGCCAGTTGGCATTTCACTATTGCTTTTCTCTTTGTATGATCTTTTAAACCTCTACGGGAGGTTGAGGGGGTGTGATGGTGTGTGCGTGTACTTGAAAAGGAGAGTGGGAAATTACACCCCCACTTGAAAAGGAGAGTGGGAAATTAACTCCTCCAGCAGAAAGTGGGTATGATGGTAGTGAGTGGGTGTAGTCCAGTAACAAAACTACTCAATGTGCTGGATGAGCTCTGCTGACTGCAGGCAGGTTTGTTCTTAACCCTGTGCTGAGGAGTAAAAACTTTAGTTTTCAAAATAAAACTAAGGGCTCTCTACATATACAGTTAATATTTCTTGACTTGCACAAGGGCTTTTGTGATGCTAATCAACCAAACTACGTGGAGGCTTGCTTGAACAGTAACAACTGGAAAACAAGCAAAACTTCAGAGCAACAGAGCTATGAATTTCGCCTGAAACATTCATTTAAAGTGAAATGTCTTCTGACAGCTGCATTTCTACTGAAATATAGGAATCTTAATAAAAATAATTTCACTCCTGGCAGGCCAGCACTGATGCCGGGACAGCAGGAGCCCTGACCCCACAGCATGTCCGAGCTCATTCCTCTCCAGCATCACTGCAGCTGGGAGCTGTTTCTCCAGGGACACTTACACCCTCTGGAGTAGTGACTGGACCTGGAGCTCCATCTTCTCAACACCTCCGCCAGTCTTCTTTTGAGATCCCTGATGATGTACCTTTGCCACCAGGTTGGGAGATGGCTAAGACGCCATCTGGACAGAGATACTTTCTTAAGTAAGTAAAATTTCTTTTCAGTTAGCTGTATCTCTCTCTCTTTTTTTTTTTTTTTTTTTTTTTTTTGGTTTTGGTTTTCTTTTTTTGTTTTTGTTGGGATATATATTTTGTTTTTACAATTTTAGAATTTCAGTAAATTTCATTGTGTTTAAAAGATGTATTTTTAAAAACATGCTCCTGATTTTAAGTAGGGGACCCTACCACTTCAGTATTTCTACCATATCAACTCTGCTGTTTCTGAAAACTGTATGGTACTCTGTGAATATTTGTGCTATCTTAATCTTAGCTAAAGAATGTTATCCATTATATGGTGTACTAAAAAAATCAGTGAAATGAGCATAGTCATTCTTGAACAATGAGACTTTTGAATTTGCTGGATATTGTCAGAGTTGTTACACGGGTCAAGATATATTTTACCTCATTTTAATAATACAGATGTAAAAATACAGAGTTAACTTTAGAGACTGTTGTAGTGACAGTATGTCAGGACTTCTTATGTTTTGATTAAGGACAATTGTTTAAGTAGACAACCAAAGTGTTTTTTGCCTATTCTCTCTTCCTGAGGTAATTAACATGTGTTTGATTGCAGTATTTGGGTTTGTAATTTAACTCATCTGCATTTACTGGCAGTGAAAAGAAATTTCAGAATTTCTGACATTGTTTCATGTTCCTAGAGCTGTAACTTTTTCACACAGTGAAATTAGTATCACCTTTTCTATAACTGAAGAAAAGTTACACATGCCATCCATCTGACACTCAATCCATCAGGAAGCATTTTCTTTTATTCTGTGAAGTTTTTTGAAACAGCAGGGACTTGTCCTTCTTTCTGAAGGACAAGTTATGCTAGTTATGCTCACCAAGACCATAACTAGCCCTCAAATATTTTTACTGTAATAATTTGAACTTTTTATTTAACAGCAAGTGTCTTAATAACCCATTCTGTCATTTGCAGAGTGGGGAGAGGTAACACTGTTATTTATGTAAAACTTGTTTGAGCCAAGAAAAACATATTTATCCCTACCCTTCTTGCTCAAACATTGTGATTAATATGTGCATCTGATTGAAGCAGTTGATCTTGTAGCTTCAAAAACAAAAACAGATTTTGTCTTCAGTGAAAATTGAACTTGCAGAACTTCTTAAAAATGTTTTTTGTTCCTGTAGCTGTGGTATTTCCCTACAGAGAAATTAGCTTTTTTTCTTTTTCCAACCGAAAAGAGGTTGCAGTAGTTGTCTGAAATTATTTGAGCCTGAAGGTTCCCTTCTGAGAACAGTCATTCTCTATTAGAAATGTGAAAATAAGCATTAGCTGTAGATCTTGAAGATGTGATATTTTCTTTAGTGAAGTTTAGCTTATCGATGTGTTCCAGAATATGAGCTCTTCAGCAGGCACAAGTAGAAGGGATTTTTTTGAACTGTGTGAGTTTATGCCATATGAGAACTGTAGCTCACTGAACCTTGAGGAAAGAAGAGAATGAGTTTTGAAATGAAAGCAAACTTTTGTTTTGACTGTGTGAGAGCTCTTAAAGAGCAACTTATGAAGCATGAAAAATACATATTTGATTTTAAAGTTTTACTGCCACAAGTGTTTGTTCTTGATAGCACTGTCAGTTTTACAGAAGATGAAACAGTTTAAGAGATGAAAAACGTCTTCCTGCTCTTCTAATGGATTTTTTTAATTGTGCTCATTCAGGTGAAATCAGAGTGAAAGATTTATTCTTGGAAGCTTTTTCTGCAGTTTAATTATTACCACAAAAATCTTTCCTTTTTCTTCTGCAAGTTTTTTGTCCTTTCTTGGTGTCCTGGTATCCATTTCAAAGGGTCAGGTTTCAGCAAGAACAATAAAGAGCCTGAGACTGGAAAGTACACACAAGTCTGGCAAACTCATCTGCATGAGCAAGATCGTTTGTTCTCAAGCAGACATCCAAAGTAAATGATTGAAAGAGCTGCTAGCTGTGAAGGATGTGTCTTGAAGGGGAAAGGAGTGGAAACAAACCAGGTTGTTAGGAAAAAAAATAAAGGCTGTACTTTCTGAACCTCTCCCTGCTGGGTCACATGCTGATCTTGGGAGATTTTAAACTGTAATGGGCTGTTTCCTTTCGGCTTTCCTTGGGTGATGCTGTGGTATGGGAGAGTCTAATGAGGACAGCTCTGTTCACACTTGAAGAACATTTGTTCATAAAAGGTTGCTTAATACTATCTATAGGTGAGATCCACCAACTGAATTGGAGTTCGTTAAGATTTGTAGAAAGCATTTAATGTATTAGCACAATGTTTGCTCTGCATTTGTAGGAAACCCAAAGAAATTTAAGACTAGTTTTGAATAGCAAATTTGTATACTCAAGTTTTTTTTCAATGATAGGTGGTAAGTTCTATCTCACACCTACAAGTCCGCTAAAACACATCTTGCCTGGTTAAACTTCAAACGTTTTCTTGAAGTGTGAGTACTAAGATTTCTGATTCTAAATACATTTCACGTGGTTCCTTCTACCATATGCAGATTTTTAGTGTCTCTTCCAAGTATTCAGCTTTTTTTCTTGATTGGCTGCATTGCTCTTTGTTTCCACTTGCTCTGTTCTCTAGCCACTCCGTGAACAGTCTGGTAATCAGGGTCTAGAAAGATCTTTGCAGAATAGGTAACAATATTAGATTTTTTCCAGATGTCAGTAAGCCTTATGGTTATAGTTATCATAATATGCTACAGTGCAAAGAGAATAATACAAAATTGACTACCATACTTAATACACTCTGGAATTACAGTCACTTCCACTAATCAGTAGGTCAAGCACTGCAAACACTGTAATTTGTGCAAAGAAACAAAAATAGTGTATATGGGAGGGAAAATAGTCATCTGTGTGTGTGTATATAGAGATAGCTACACAGAGTTATTTGGCCAGATATTTTATATACACACCCCATGTATCCACACATATTAAAAGAAGGTGAGAGTGGTACTGTAGGGTTTGAACCAGAACTATTCTTGTAAATTAGGCTGTCTGAATAAATAGACCCCCTTACGTATGAATGCCCAACATATGATTTGCCAGAATTCCACTCATTAGCATTCATCTCATTGTTACGAGCAGTACTGCTGAGCTTAATTTTCCCTTAGCGATGATTTTGAGCAGTGGCTTAAGGTCTGCTTACCGTACACCTGGTAAAACTACTTTTTATTGATACTGCTCTTTCAGTGGAGCTCTTAAGTTAAAACTTGCCTGATTAGTGAGTGGTCACATCTGAGTCATCTCTCACTGGTGTCGGTAGCTTTAGCCCATTCTTAAACATACAGTAAGAAAGCCGAGCTTGGTTTGTGTGGTGATGTCAATTGCATTGCTTTTTAACCACTTCCTGTTAGCCAGCTGCTGCTTGACATTTCGGTGAACTGTGCAGAAAGATAGGGGATCGCTCTCGAGGCAGAGGATAATGTGCAACGGGAGTAGCAGACAACGGCTTGCAGAAAGAAAAAACAAATTTTGCTCAGTTTTGGAACTACTCTTGTATCCTGTTAAATTAGAGTTGCGCTTTTAATTCTTACAGAGCTTGTGTAATACCTCTTCTCTTGTAGTGTGAGGAAAAGTTAACTGATTGTCCAGCAAACAAGCCTTGTAATTATTTTTTCTACAGGAAGTAGTTCTTGCAAGCAGTTTATCAACAACTTCCTATTTTTTCTGTGAAGTATTGAATGACTTCCTGAAGGAGGCCAAGGTGGTTTTCATTAGTGTTTGCGGGTGTCTTTGAGGTGTTTATCCATCTGGCAAAAAAAAGATTACTGTTACACTTTTCTCATGTGCTCCATACAAAGGTATGGCTTTGGATGTTATGAAACCAACTAGTTTTAAGACAACAGGGAAGTTTGTTGCTATGATTTTTGGTTTTGGTTTTTTTTTTTTAATTCCCTCATGTCACATATGAAAAATATCCAATGATGCTGTTAAATTTCTCTTGCATCCTGTTTTTGCCCCTGACTGGTACTACACACTACACCAATATCCTCTGCTCCCCTCAATCTCCCCACCCCATCAAAGTAATCTCAGTTTTCAAGGACAAAAGATGTTCATTGGGAAAACAGCAGCCACAGATGCATATTTTATTAAATACCTTAATTTAGTGTGGAAGTGCATATTCAGAGTCATCAATATGACTTCTTGTGTTTTTAATTCTATAGTTCAGGCAAGCTGGTCAGTAAAATAGCAGTATTGTTGGGAGCCAAAACTGTAGCCACTGCTTTTGATGGGCTTCTCCACTTTTGAAGATCTTGGCTAAATTCTATTTGTAATATGTCAAGCTAGTTGCATTTTTATATTGATGATTTGACTGTTCAAGAAAATACTCAAAAGACCAAAGATCTCCCTAGAAAAAGCCATGAAGAAATGACACTGTGGACACTATCAATTTCAGAACATAGCTGAAGGAAAAACATTAGCTAAAAAACTTTCAAAGAAAAGCTTGGTGTGGTATGTTTTTGACAATTTAAGGAAAGACAGTCACAGTACTACTGAGTGTATATTTTTCCTTCTGCCTCTTACTTTGAAGAGTTCTATGAAAGAATAATAGCACAAGTTATTTCAAATTTGCAATTTTATTAAAGATTTCAATATCTTTGAAAGGGCCAGGGAAGAATAAGGGCAAACATGCTCATTTGTGCTAACACTGAGACTGAGCAGCAGTGAAAGCAGTGGCACACATTTTCTTGTGTTTGGTCAAACAATAATATCCATGCATTCAGTAGCCTGCTGTACAAGGTGGTTTTATAAGACTATTCCAAAAAGCAGTTTAGATTTGATTTCAGGTAAACCAAAAACATATCTCGTGGTTTTCACGAATGTATTTTTTTTATTTATAAGCATAATGACTTATATTATCTTCAGAATAAAATAGAACTGGGGAAAATACGGCATCCATGGCACCTAGTTGGAAGCTAATAATTAAATTCTGAGGATTTTTTTTAATTAATTGTTGATCTGAACCTTTCTTCTTCCCGTGGGTTTTGTCTTTCACATATCTCTCATAAAAATAGACTTTGTGCTTTATAGTGTCTGATTTTGGGTTTATATGCTTTAGGTATCTCATACTGCTTTGTAGCTCTGCTTTCCTATCTCCTGAATCAAATTTGAGATCGGTTTTATCTTACTGGTGATCTGAAAACTTTCATTATGTTGAAAGCTGTAATTTTGACCAAGTCTTAAGCAGTCTTTTATAATTAAAAATACTAAAGTATCTCTGACTAGTAATAAGAAGAATATTCGAATACAGGTTTAATCAGAATTTCATGTTTGAAGAAAGATGCTTCTACAATTCAACTTACTAAATATTTTCTCTGATTGTATTTGAGTTAGAGTTATAGCATTAAGCTCTGTGGGTGTAATTACACTGCTATGGAACTACTTCTGTTTTCTGAGGTCCTGACTTCTAAAGACAAACAAGAACTTGATATAAATCAAGATGAGTGTCTTCTGGATTTTTATCCTTTTACTTTTTTTTTTCCTGTATGCTGAAGATGGCAAAGAATTACAGTAGTGGAGTTTTTAGTAGTCATCTGGCTTATACCATAGGGTAGTCTTACCCCTCAGTCACTTGATGGAAATTCCTGCTTGATAGACAGCAGTAAAATAATGAAAGAATGTAAATTCGAAAATTCCCATGAACATAAGACTGAGCACTACTACATCATATTTTTGCAAGAAGCTTCTAATGGTAAATGGTGTTGAACTGATCAGTGGCATGTTTGGGTAAAATCATACCAATTTTTACAAGATTCATCTCTTACTCTTTCATCTTTCTCCTTCTGGAAATGAAAAAATAACAGTAACTTTAAAATTTGAAAAGTAAAGCCACCATTTATACTTCACTCAATTTCCCTCTGCAGTTGTGGCACAACAGCTGCAAATTTTTAAAAGCTGACACAGCAAGCAAACTGGATTTTTCACTCTGGTTTTAGACTAAACCTTCAGAGAAAGTAACTTATTAGCACTGGGAGTGCTGAAATATTTAACATCAGGACCTAAATTAAGTCACGTGTAAAATTAAAGCAGAGCTCCTGTTGCTCTCAAAGACATTTTTCCATATTGGATATAGGCACTGGACGTAAGCACTTAGGGAGTGATGCCCCGGAGAGCAAGAGGTGTTGCTGAGGGCTGCGGTAGAAGATTAACTGTTACAACTAGTCTGAGTTACAAGCAGTGTTAATTAAGACTAGACACCTCTCCTCTGCAACCAACCAAAATAAAAAGAAACAAAAACGAGGCAGACAGCAACAGAGGTATGTCATCCAAAACTAGGGATGTTTGTCTTCTTTTTATGTGTGACCAGAGCACCGCATGTGTTTATCTTCATAGTTGGGAACAAATTCAGATGATGTATCTAGATTTAGTTTAACCTTTTAAAACTGATAGCTGCTCAGTTCTCATATTTATTTCTGCCCTTGCGTTTCTATGCATTCCAACATACTTGCATTTATTGTTTGTATAGTTTTCATAGACCTATGCAGTCAGACTCAATAATGGTGGGTAAAACTTGCTGTCTTTTTCTATTTGAGTAAATATTCCTTTTTTTTAAGGTGTGGTTTTTTCTTTTTTTAATCTCCCCCTGGCAACAAGCTGTGAGTGATTATATAAATACTGATATTTACCTTACTCAGTTTCTCATGTAAGTTCTAAAGAAAATTTCACTTAGTTGAATGCAGGAAATTTACAGGAGATTTCTGTGAGTAGCAATCTTCTGGTAGGTGCCCCTAAGATATGGGCTAGGTACCAGGTAGGTGGCCTAAGAGAATGACAGAATTGTGTCTAGGGGAAATTTAACAGCATGGGGGTTAGCATGATGGGAAACAAATTCTTGGGGGGATGTTGTATTGGAATGTTAACCTTTAGATGCCATGTACTGGCTGGACACTGTGCCCCAGTTTGCTAAACCTGATTTTGATGGCAGGCTCTACTGGGAAATTTACCAGATGAACTGTATTTTTTGTTAAGCATTTCAATAGGAGTCTACAGCATGGGGGAAATTTGTTTTTAATACAAAAACGGTACCTCATAGCTGCTTTTTGCTAAATAAAACTGGAGTTTTATTTGGAGAACAAAAGTTTTTGTAAGGCTTGAATGACTAAGCTGTGTTGCTGTTTCATGGCCTCCTGAAGTCCTTGGAATCTGTTTTCTGGGATTCACTCTGTTGCTGTTTTATTTGGCTTTTAACTAAGTTACTTCAGGCTGTGTTTCAGGCAAGTATTCTAAATTGCTGGTTAAGTCAAAGTAATAATACAAAGCTGCCTTGTAAAATAAGACTTTTACCAGTATGCTGCCTGTCAGTCATGCCAGTTGCTAAGGAGACAAAGCTGTCTTGAAAACAGTCTTGGACTTTGCTTTAATTTTACTAACGAGGCTTTGCTTCGTGACAGTGAAAGACCAGATCTCTTTTGTTGAGTCTCTGACATGCTGTTTGGTAACTTAGATTGGTGTTAGGGGTTCAGTGTAGTTACTGATTATTACACTGAGGTTGTGAAGCCAGTTTTTTTCTGCTGAATTGTTTTATAGGAAAGTCAAGTAAAGGTCATTTACTATTGCTAGTTTGTCTCCAGTGAGTTCTGATTTGAGAACTTTGTTGGAAGTCTGTCTGCGCTACGCAGTTGTGTTTAAACAGTGTTAAAACTTCAAGGATGCCTTTCCCTTTCTGATTCCCTTGTTGCAATTAAACTTTTTGCCTTTACTGGATATCTTATCAAGTTAGACATCTGTGGCTGAATTAAAGCATCTGAAAGCAAAGGAGCATAGGTTTACAGTCAAAATGGAATTCTTTGAATAAAGAAAATAAATGCAACTCACAGATATATTCTCTTATTGGATCTCACTTTTCAGTTATTTTTTCTAATTTGTTGTAGTTATTTGAAAAGCTTGGTTGGCAAGTCCTCTGCAATTACTTTCATTGCAACATTTCATGTAGTCACTTTAGAATGGTGAAAAATAAAGTAAAATAGAAATTTCTTCCTGTGTTTGCTAACTATGCTGTTGGTCTAGTTAATATAGTTAATAGACCTAAATGTCCAATGAACACGTAATTCAGTAGTGATTTTGATTTACAAAACTTCTGTCTCTCTCAGAGCAGCCAGCTTTGCATGAGTTAAAGATATGAAATAAATATACATAAAAAGGTGTAATCTGGTATATAAAGGCTGTGACAAAGTTGCTTTGAAGTGTGTTCCATGCCATCTTTAGAGGCTGTTTTTGTATATATAAGAAAAACATGTTTGCAGAAAAAAATAATACTGTGCTGTAACTGCAGTTTAGTTGTCCATTGACTTCAGTGATGGTCTGTGGGTCATGATGAATTGTACTCATTTAACAGTAAAATATATTAAATACTTCCAGTTTTCAGTGAAAACAGTTAATAGCACATTCTGTGGTTACAGGGTTTTGTACACAAGAGCGTGACTAAGCTAAAATTTTCTGTGTTCTAGTTCATGTATGGATAGATTTTGCAGAGCTCTTTGTTATACTGCTGTTGACAGAATTATGTTATCATCAGCGTGGACCTGTGTTTTTTATACCATTTATATACCATTTTATACCATTTTTATACCTTTGGCCTGTAAACACATGTACACTCAATTTCTGTCCATGTATATCACTTACTTCTGACCAGTGAGTATAACATTTGAACCGAAGTAAGCATTCTTTTTCATAACTGGTATTTCAGGTTTCCACTTTTTATTAGATTTTAATTCTAAAATTAAGCAGACCTAAGATTTTGGAACCAAATAATTAGTAAGTAACAGAGGGCAGGAACTTTCAGATTTGTAGTGTTAGAACTGTTAATCTTTATGATTATGAGAGTTTGGCTTTGTCTTTTTGTTCTTCCTGTAGTGAATAATAACAGGAAAAAATGTATTGGATATTTAACAATATCCTGGTAATTTAGACATTGGTTAGGCATAAGGAAGAGAAAATGTGAAACAGACCTTAGCATAAACAGTTAGTTAAGAATTAACATTTTAGCATCCATGTTAACAAGGTCAAAGGAAGTCTTAATTACATGCTTTTAAAAATTGTTTGCAATTCAAAATTGTCCCCATTTTTTATTGCACTGTCAGACATGGACACTCTCAGATCCTGACATGATCAGCTTTGTGTTATGCAAATTTGTTGAGGAACTTCGACAGTTAATTGTTTCCTTAATTAACTAAATTTCGGTTTTATGTGGTAATGCATCCAGAAAAAAAAGAATCAATCTATCAGCTTCATCATTGTGGTAATAATTTTCCAACTTTCAGTTTCAGTGTAGCATTGGAATAGGGAGCATGGAAGCAGAAGGGGGATGCTTTTTTTTTTTTGTCTTCTGGTGCAACTATTTGTGTAGCTTTTGCTGACAGCTGCAGTTTGAATCCTGTTTATGCTGTGATGGTGAGCAACTCAGAGATTGTGGATGAACTTTAACTGATTCCTTTGTTCTGCAATCTTGTTGGAGTGGAAGTGTAGGCTCCTGTCTCTGCCAAACTTTAACTTTTTAAAATGGCCTCAAATGCTTGCTCTCTGAAAGCTAAGGGGGACAATTTTAAGTGGTTTCCAAGCTAAGGTAACAACTAACTTACCAGATAGTTGAGGGAGTGGCAAAAAAGTGAAAATTGCTGGCTTTTGTCATGGCTAAAATTTATGTAAATCAGTTTATGGGAAGAAGTCTTTTATGTTTGCAAGAAACAGTTGAGCTCTTGTTTTGTGCACACAAATGTGCATGCATGTTTGTATGGAATTTGTTTGAAATACAGGAGATTCTGGTGTTGATACCTTTTACTTTGCTAGGATCTTTGCATATTTTGCCTATAACTTTGTAAAATTGTTTATGTGAAAGGTATAAGCAAACCTACAATTTTTCCTAATGTGTGGTACTTTTACTTCTTAACTAGCTTATATGACTTCTTTCTGATTTCTCCTGATAAATACATTCGATCATTACTGCCATTACTTTCAGCAGGGACATGAACTTATCAGACCTTGGAATACTTTACTGAAGTATATAAAAACTGAGTGTAACCATTGAGTTATGCACTTACCGTTGATTAAAATTTTCCAGACTCAACTACCTTATGCAGGCATTTATGCACATATTGTGTCTCTTCATCTAGTCAAACTGCAAGATATATTTTAGATAAAAGGTCTTCTTCTATTGTATAGGATGCAGTTCAGTTCTTGACTTCCAGATAAAAATCTTGTCTGTTCTGCAAGTTGCAGAAGAATAAAGAAGATGCATATTCTTGTAAGCAAACTCCAAAAAGTTACATTAAATTAATATATACAGACTGCATTGCAGTAGCAACTGGTGCTGTCACACTGTGCTTTATACCACAGTCCTTTGATTTGCACCTCATTAGGACTAGAAGGTTTTCATTTAGGTTAGTATAAATCTTGCATACCATTTGAGGCAATATTTCTGCTAAAGAAAAAAGCATTTATTTGTCAAAGCCATTAGGCTGTTTAGCTTATGTCGATGCCCAGCATTTTAGATAGTGCTGGTGGATCCTACAGCAAGACTGAACTGCAGAATCAGATGACAGTGTTGTGTTGTTTATCACTGAGGTATCTCTCTGCGTAACACATCTAAAGTATACTTAAAATCATCAGGTGAAGGAAAAAAAATCAGATGATATGTGATAGAAGTGGAGATAAAAACCAGCAATACAGGTGGTAGGGATGCAGTAGAAGTAGCTGTACTGTTCTCTCTAAGTCTCCTCTTGCTGTTCTTGAGATGTTCGGACATTAAAGATGTTCAGTTTTAAAACCTAACAACTGCTGGGCCCTGCCAGCGTTGCTTTTGTAAGAGAGCTTGTTAACAGCATCACTTGAAACTGCCACCATTTATACAAACCTGTCACACCTACGACGTCCGCTCCCCTCCATGGCTGGTGGAGATGCCCGGGAGCAATAGGAGCATGATGGCCGGAGCTCCTGACAGGGACACGACAATGCCCCCGGAGCTCTGGGAAATCCCAGGTGATCACCCTCGACCAGCACGTAACATGAACTTAGAATGAATGGAGGGCAGAGGCAAAAGACCAGGAAACAGGGACAGGGTCACAGGTTTTAAGGGGAAGAGAAAAGGGAGGAGTCTGGGGTCAGGAACCAATGACAAAGCGGTCGGGGTGGAGCTTGGAATGGGATGAAAATGTCTAAACCAAGGAGGGGAAAGCAGAGGGAGGATACAACCTAACTAAACCAGTGGCACATGGAGGAGAGGAGAGCTTTCCAGACTCAGGGGCAGGGTTAAGGCAGGAATGGCAGGTGGGTGCAGGAGAGGAGAATGAGGATCTAACCAATAATGGGGGAAAACCGGGGCAAACCGTTAGGGGTACAAAAGAACTGTAACATAAGGGGGGTGTGGGGTGTCCCAGGACAGTTTACAGAATAGGGGTACACTTTAAAATTTGCACTGCAAGAAATCCCCCTTTTAAATTTATGGGAAGAATACTGTTAAGGTACCTTTTATGAAGGGAATACCCTGGATGTCATGACTGGAAGTTTCGTTTCTTGTGTCCCCAAAATACTCTGGTTACTACTAAATCAAAGGTATTCAAAACATAGAAGTTACAGAAATCTTATTCCAGGAGGATCTGGGGGGTAATCCAGCAGTGTGACCTCTTAAATGTTTTAATACGTTCATCAGGCCTTGAAGCCCAGATAAATGAAATACTCAAAATTGCACAGTTCTCTCTCATACACATGAAAAATGCCTTTCTAAGGCCACAAGAATAATCACTTTCTCAGGTATTTTTGGGTAATGCTTTAGAATCTTCTTCACAGGAGAATACAGACAAACAGCTTTGGAGGAAGAATTGGGCTACTCTATTAAAACAGTGGAACTTCTAGTTTAAATAACATTTTCACATGGGATTCTTTTCAAAAGACCACCCATTTAACCAAGGCCTTCTATCCACTATGTCGCTAATAACCCTAGTGCTGGCTGAAAGGTTATTCCCCAGAAAGAAAAAGATGCTGGTAGAAAGTCAGACCCTGGTAAAATGTACTGGAGGATAATGCAGCCTTTAGTACAAAGGCAGAGAATGAAACAAGGAGAAATTAAAGACATTTTGATCCTTTGCAGAGAAAAGCTAATTTGCTGTTGTAAGCATTGGGATCCTCTGTTGGTCAGATTTTACAGTCTTCTTCCCAGTTCAAAATCACCAGATCTTGGAAACGAGAATGTGGGATGCCAAAGCTTGCCTTGTGTAAAGAAAACTGCCATACCAGGCAGCTGCAGATGGATTCCTCCTTGTTCCTGTTCTTCCTTTCTGATAACACACTTGTTATGCCTGTCTCACAGGACTGTCACATGGACCCATTTGCATGTACCAATAAAGACCTGTGACACTGGAGAGAACACTGGGCTAACACTGGTGTTGCAAGAGAATGTTCATTAGGATACCACAAAATTTCCTCTCTCCTACCATCAGGTTTCCCTCTTGTTTTGTAATTTTTATGTCAATAATGGAGCAACTGCTCTCAGCTAAGGCAGAACAGGATAAATGCAAACAACAGCAGCATATGCTCCTCTCTTACAACAAACAAAAGTGTACCAGCTGAACTTAATATAAACCTTCTTTGCCACTACCACTTACAAGATATTTTATTCTGTTTCCATTTGATTCTTAACTGCTTCCTGAGACTGGCAAAGATCAGATGAAACACTGGGGCCATTTCTGTTTATTTTCCTTTGTTGTTAAAATTGTTGTACACCAGCACACAGACTGTTTGAAGCAGTCTGCTGAATAACCTTAAAATTAAAAACTTGCTACCCATTTAAATACCCCAAATCTATGGTTTGAATATAATGTTTAGGAGAAATTTGGTACACAACATACTTCGAAATTTATCTGTGAATATGTATTAACCTCCACTCCATCCACATTTTCATCAGCAAGAATTTCAAAGTCAGGCTTCGAACTGAAACATACTAACTGCTACCCCTCCCTAATGTGCAGAACCTTTGGAGATTGATATCTTAGTGAAGAAGACTCATAAAAGGGAGAAGTGGGTTTACCCATTCGTCTTTCCAGTTGTTGACGCTCCAATTGCGTAGCTAATTTTAACTTTGATTTGCTATGGGTTGTAAGAACCATTTTTTGAAAATTCCTTAATCTTAGAGTAACTCCTTTATAAAGCAAATCCTAAAGGTTCATACAAAATAAGAAATATATTTTACCAAGAAAACTTAGAAGAACGAATAAAGAAATAACAATAAATTATTAAAGGATCCTCCACACAGGAATTAAACTTTTTGAAAACACAGTAACTTTTAAACATCAAACATTGCAATCGTGAGCAGAACTTGTGACAATAAACTACCCTAAAGAATAAGTATTTATTTTCTCCAAGAGTTCCTTTGGATTAGAACAAGGGTGTAAGTCTGTCAGTCCTTTTCTTGTCGCTCCTTCACTCCTTGAGGGTCATAGCTGAGACTTCTAAAACGTCTATGCTTGGTGCTCACAGTTTTTGAGTGACTCCACTTGACTACAGTTGCCCTACTTTTACTCTGATTGTTTTGTATTCTTCAACACAAACTCTTTCCTTCTACAACATAAAACTTATAAACTAGGTTAATTTTCTGTAGGACTTAGAGTACCTTTTAACTTATGAAAAAGAAGAGGAAGCTGGTCAGCAAAAACACAAGCACTCAGCATTCTTGGTTATGTAGATATATTTTCCTAAGTGTATTCCTATCTAAGAACGGTGGATATTGTTTCTTGCAGGGCTCTTCGCAAAGAGAGTGATACACAGGGTATAAAAGGGTATTTCAAAATAATACCTTTTACCCTGTAAGTTAGGACTAAAAGAATTTGGGCTATTTATGTTACTGTACTCTCCTAATTTTAATTAAAACCGTGAACCACAATTATGTATCAATTTATGTAATTTAACTGAAAAGTTAGCACCTACTTAGCAGAAACCAAATGAACTCCATTTAAAATGTGTCCGGACCTCTAGGGTCAGGTGAAGAATTGAAACTACTTCCAAAACTAGGCTTTAACCAAACATATGAAAAATAATATAAAATATTAAGGAATACTGATAATCTTAGACCTTTTACTGTCTCAACTCTTAAAACTCTACAAACTTATATTCAAAAAACTTATAAAGGATTATCCACAAGTATACTTACTTTAATTAAAAGAGTGGGCAAGAACACGTAAGGAAATATTAAACCCTTGTATAAAGTTATAACTGTCCTAAGTAAAAGATAATATTGAATAACAAATGTACCTTTAAAAGTAGCTATAAATGCCACGCTTTGCACCAATAAAATGTTAAATAATAACTACCATAATTCATAAAACGCTTGTTAAACTTTAATTTATACTGGAAAATAAAGTTAAAAAATCGAGAAGGGGTTCACATAGTCTGCAAGAGTGTTTCAGGAACCCGATACTGCAAAACAATCCCAATGGTCCTTTTCCTTCAACTCCCATTATTATAATTTCTAGGGAGAAAATTCTGGAAACATTGATTGCTGTCACCACAGACTGAAGGGGCATACAATTCCGAACAAATGTTTGGCTGTGAAAGATGGAATTTTGATATGGGACTTGAGAAACACCTGATGAGTTACCAGTCGGTTCAACTTGGTTTGAAGGGTTGCCAGTTGCAAGAAGATCATCGATCTTATTCTCAAAACCAATTGTTAAAGATCTTATCATAAAAGAAGATAAGGACAGGGTAAGGGGCACAGATGCAGGCATTGTGGGGGGCCCTCACAAAATGGTGGAATCGATAAGGAGGCCTTCAGTCCCGCTCCCGCCGGAAGGGGATGGACTTGCAGTCAAACAGCCCCTGCCTTCGGAGGCAGAGTTTGTAGAACCAGAGGTGGGGACCAGGACAGGAAAAGAAGCGTAAAGGCAGGAAAATGAAGTCCAAGAGGCATGGCCATCGCCATCTTGAACAGGGAGGCTTGGGATGATGTGGCCAACATCTTCCCGGCTGGGGGGTTGGGAAGGGTTCAGGGAAGTCTGAGGGGAGGAGGGTAAAGGAGACTACATGGGAGCCGGGAAAGAAAGTATGGGAGGAGGATCTACTCCTAAAACCCTCTGACACAGTTTATGATAAAATATAGTCTCCTTTACGAGATTAAAAATGGGCATTAATTTTGATACCCTCATACAGTATCACTCAACACATTCAAGAACCAATCATCCATCACAATGCTAACATCTATTCCCCAAAAATTTTTTCTGAGCCATCTAACCAATTTTTTAAGATCCCTCTTATTAAACAGTCTCCCATACAAAACTTAAATAAACTTCAAAAACCTATAAATGCTCTGCTGGCCACGAGAAGATGTCGCACCCATGGCCTGCCGTTCTCACGAAGTCCCAAGAGGCTTATGCTTACCCCTGCTGCCCCCGTGCACACAACCCTAAGGTACTCCCGGAGTGGACCGGAGCAGCCAAATCAGGGCAAATATGCTCTGTGGAAGCCGCCCCTCGTTCCGAGAAGGGCCCTCCTGTGGTCACCCTGTTTTCCCTCCCCAAATATGCAGCCAATAAACGGCTTTTAGCTTTCCAGCCCCCTAGGGATGGGACAGTGGGTCCATGACACCCTCGGGGGAAGAGGGGTCCCCCAGGTGGGCTTTACCTGATGGACATTTCCGATCCGGATCTTTTTTCCCTGGGGCTGCGTGCCCCCTGATCGTCAGGCAGCACTTGTCAACCACAGGGACGCTGGTCCTGGACGATGGACCTTCTCCACTGCCCAGAAGCTGTTGTTTTTCCTTCCAGGGGTCTGCTAAAACACAGACCTCCTTTGGGACAGGCAAGCACTTACGATGATGTCTTCTTTGACTGGTCTCGGGTGCCCAGCCGATAGGAGACACTTCCCCAGCTCTCCATTGCTGGCGTCCCAGAGCCTTGTCGCAGTCCCTGCTTGTCGCTGTGCAGCGCTGTCCCAGATATTGTTTGTGCCACACGTTGGGTGCCAAACTGTCGCACCTACGATGTCCGCTCCCCTCCATGGCTAGTGGAGATGCCCGGGAGCAATAGGAGCCCAATGGCCGGGGCTCCTGACAGGGACATGACAATGCCCCTGGGGTTCTGGGAAATCCCAGGTGATCACCCTCGACCAGCACGTGAATGAAGGAGCAGAAAGGGCTTTGCTTGCCGATTCAAGGATCATTTATTAACGTAACATGAACTTAGATGGAATCGAGGGCAGAGGCAAAAGACCAGGAAACAGGGACAGGGTCACAGGTTTTAAGGGGAAGAGAAAAGGGAGGAGTCTGGGGTCAGGAACCAATGACAAAAAGCGGTTGGGGTGGAGCTTGGAATGGGATGAAAATGTCTAAACCAAGGAGGGGAAAGCAGAGGGAGGATACAACCTAACTAAACCAGTGGCACATGGAGGAGAGGAGAGCTTTCCAGACTCAGGGGCAGGGTTAAGGCAGGAATGGCAGATGGGTGCAGGAGAGGAGAATGAGGATCTAACCAATAATGGGGGAAAACCGGGGCAAACCGTTAGGGGTACAAAAGAACTGTAACATAAGGGGGGTGGGGGGTGTCCCAGGACAGTTTACAGAATAGGGGTACACTTTCAAATTTGCACTGCAACACAAACCGAGTCCGGGTGCCTGTCTAGGTAACTGTCTTACTGCTAGTAGTTGTCATGAGCAAATTTCTTGCAAAGTCTAAGCAGGACAAGCATATACTCTTCAAGCAAATACTCTTTTCTGAGAACTCTGCTGGCTTCCAACTGTCCTCCAAGACTAGTGTTGTCTCTGCCTGAGCCCCCTTTCAGCACTGGCTGCATGCTTTGGCAAGGAGTCAGTCTCTCTGGTTGTGTGTCCACTGCATGAAGAAATGCCTGCCATCTCTACTAAGCTTGGCTCCCATCAGCTGCATTCAGTGGTGACCAGTTCTTACTTTAAATGTGACAATGAACAGTTGGTACATATTTGTTCTCGTTAAGATTGCTGTCTTTTCCTCTGGAAACTACTTATTTTGAAATTTATGAGTCCTAACCTGCTGGATATTCCTGGAATAGAAGCTTTTTCCAGTTATCCCTGAAACCCATCTTTTTCATATTCGTAACTCATGCATTTTCCAATTTTTGTTATTTTTCAAGTGAAAGGTTAGGAATGTTTTCAGCATTCACCATTCTGAACCTTCCATCTAAAAAGTACTCAATTTATTCTTACTGCCGCTTGTTTTACGCCATATACCTGTTTTTTCTCCCCAGTTCTTTGCTGTTAGCAGTTGACCAAAAGTAAATTTGTGTAATTGGGAAACTATGGTGCTTTCTCTTGGATAGATTCCAGTGCATAGGCCCCTCTGGAAGTTTGCGAGAGTCCCACCTCTGGTGCAAGAGCTGCTGATTCCTCCTTCCTAGTGCTTGCTTTATAGTTTATTACTGGGAACTGTTTCTTCATGTCATATCTGGACCTCTCTGCATCTTGTAGCTGCCTTTTGTGTGTTTTAATAAAAGTCAACAATACTTGCTGTTTCTGATTAGATCTTGTAGACTCTGGTTTCTGAAGCTTAATGGCTAATGTGGTCTTCTGTATAAATGTTGGGATGCAAATACTTCTGTTGGTACATTCACCTTGAAAGAGAAAGGTCATCTGCACTTGTGTCTGGCTTATATTTGGGAGCTGCTTCCTCCAAGTGGAAGTATGCTGGTGTGATAAAATGATGTATATGTGATGTGTATGCTTTAAAATACTCAAGCAAGATTAATTTCTAGAACAAAATATTTTGTGCATGATAGTACACGCGTACTAAGTGATCTACCAGATGCACTGAACCTACTCAATGTATGTAGGTCTTGAATTGAATGGAAATGTGATTAAAGTGAACAGTGGCAGTGTATTTGGAAGATAGCTTATGTTTCTTCATATACTCAGTTGCAGTGATGCTAAAACAATGTCAGCCTCAGCCATGCTTTGGAACTGTCATTTGATATTCTACTAAATTCTACTCAGCTGCAAAACCTCTTCTGCCTATACCACACTTTACTTCATAGTACCTGAATACCAGACGCTTACACCATATTTTTCCTTGTCATGCAGTATGTCTACACAGCACAACAGTTCAGTGATCAAAAGAGAAGTATTTGGCTCCCCAGAGTTGTGATTTTTTTAAAGATTGTCAGCCATTTGTAGCTGATTTTGTGATATTGAATATGTTGTTTCAAGTTTAGCAATTAGTAAATGGATAATAAGGGGCAGTTGTCTGAGCCTGAAAAACACTTGAGTAATTAGCCCACTGGAAGCTTTCTTCTCACACCAGTAAAGGTTGATTGATTCTGCATAGACAGTTCAGCATTGTTCTTAAGTTGACTGGTAGTATAAAGAACCATGAATCAACAAGGGATCTAGAAATGGTTTGGGCTTTTTTCTCTGTTTTTCCCCTGAAGTTCATAACCACAGCCATTAGTGTCATTAGTATTATCTGTCCAGTCTCGTACTTAGTGAAGGTTGATGATCCATCCAGCCTTCTGCTGAAAGCACACAAATGTTGCTAAAGCTTAATCAGGTCAGAAATGACCAGTTGAGCCAAGTCTGGAAAACATCCAAGGTTGGAGATACCACATCCTCCATTCCTCCCATTAAAATGATCCATCATAAGATGATTTCTCTGCAGCACAGCAAATATCTAATGTAGCTCCTGATGAACACAGTAATTTTGTAAAGGGGCTGAAGTTTCTTTACTAGCCAAAAAAAAATATTATTCTTTAGATGGTATTTTCTTATGATTAAAAAAAAAAGCAATTAAGGAAGTTGCTATATTGGGTTTGCAGAGCAGGATTTTGGTAGCAGGGAGGCTATAGGGATGATTTCTTTGAGAAGTTACTAGAAGCTTCCTCCATGTCTCACAGAGCTAATGCCACCTGGCTCTAAGAAGCTGGCAAAGACCGAGCCCATCAGTGACAGAGGTGTTCTTCTGGAATAATGTGTTTAAGAAGAAGGGAAAAAAACTGCTGCAGAACAGCAGTAGCTGAAGAGAGGAGTGAGAGTATGTGAGAGGAACATCCCTGTAAGACCCTAAGGCCAGCACAGAAGGAGGGGCAGGAGGTGCTCCAGCCTCTGGAGCTGAGATTTCCCTGCAGCTCCTGCTGCAGCCCATGGTGAAGCAGCTGTGCCCCTGCAGCCCATGGAGGTCCATGGGGATGCAGAGATCCACCTGCAGCCCCTGCAAGACCTCATGCCAGACCAGGTGCATGCCTGAAGGAGGCTGTGACCCTGTGGGAAGTTCACACTGTAACAGGCTTCTGGCAGGATCTGTGGCTCCATGGAGAGAGAAGCCCACACTGGAACAGGTTTGCTGGCAGGACTCGCGAGCCCATGGGGCATCCACACTGGAGCAGCCTGTTCCTGAAGGGAACCCCACGCTGTGGGGAGGACCCACACAGGAGCAGTCTGCAGCCTATGGGTAGATCTCATGTTGGAGCCGTTAGTGAAGGACTGCATCCCATGGGACAGACCCCACACTGGAGCAGGGGCCCCTCCACTGAGTAGACAGCATGTGGTGAACTGACAGCAGCCCCCATTCCCTGGCCCTTGTACTGCTGTCAGGGAGAAAGTGGAGAAATCTGAAGTGAAGTTGAGCCTGGGGAGAAGGAAGCATGGGGTAAAGGCGTTTTTTAGATTTTGTTTTTATTTCTCATTATCCCACTCTGATTTGACTGGCAGTAGATTAAACTTGTTTCCCTGCACCAGGTGTTTTGCCTGTGATGGTAACTGTGAGTGATCTCTCTCTGTCCTTACCTCAATCCCACCAGCCTTTTGTTACATTTTCTCTCCGGCTGAGGAGAGGAAAGAGAGTGCAGCTTTGGTGGGCCACCAGTGTCAGCCTACTACATTTTCGCTGTCTGTTTCATATACTTAAGTTAGTCCTGTGTTGTGATATCCCATGACCATCTTACATTGACTAAGTTCTCCCTATGACTGTGTTGTACTCTACAGTGTAGTATGTATTCAGTAATTCATCCAGGGATCTGCCTTAATGGAATACCTGATTAACATATACCAGTTTTCTCGGTTTCTTACAGTTGCGATCATATTTATGCAGTTTCTTTTAAAGTTCATGAAGCTCTAACAGGTTACTGGATGTGTAATACAGTAATTGCATTTCAGTCAGCATATGACATGGTTTCTTAAATGTATATGGTGAGTGCTAAGTCATAATAGCAGGGAATCCTATTCAAAATAGAAGAAATTGCTCCTTGTCTATGAAATCATCCTCTATATTTGTACTCTCAGTGTACTGTAATTATGGGTTTCTGAACAAGCTAGAACTGAGAAGAGGAAACTAGATAGAACAGAGAGAAGCCTATTTCCAATGGGAAGGCATATCTTAAAATGTAGTTTGATTTTAGAAAGAAGTCTTACAGTGCTGACTTCTCATCTGATGCCAGAGTGTGGCTGTAATATGAACTCATCATGCTGGTACATGGGGGTGGTCTTTTGTCAGCAGTGGTACTCCTCGATTCTTGGTGCTACAGTCAGTTTTAATTGTTCTCTTTCGGTTGTTGACCTTGTCATGGCAGATGGGATGTGAATAAGTAAAGTCATGGGGAGATAGCACACCCTAATGAGGTAAAAGATGTTACAAGAGGTTGAGTTTGAAGAGCGAAAGCAAGCTTTGTTTGTAGATTGTGTTTGAGGTAACCTCTGGGTTTTGTAGCTGAGGCTGTGCTTAGTTACTGTGTAGTTGTTATAAGCCATATATCAGCTTTTTCTGTGATTATGTTTTTTGTACTATACTCATTCTCTGATCCAGGTCATGGTGTGACTGCTCAGAGGAGGAAGTGAGGTAGACACTTCCTGAGAGTTATTTCCTGGTTTAGGGCAAATTTAGGAGGAAACCTCTTGGAATGGGGTTTCTCTGGGAAGCAAACCCAAACAGCCCCTCCCCCTCAGCTGCTCTGGGAATAAACTTCCTCTGAGAAAAAGTGGAAAAAACTGTTTATTTAACAGACAAAAGCCCCCAAGCACCAACAGTTGAATAATATGAAACAATAAAACCTCTCTCTGCTCCGAAGAGGGATGGCCAAAATGAGGGTGTCCTTGCCGGGGGTGTGCTCGGCTCTCTCTCAGTCTCTTTCGGGGTCCAGGCCCCGGTGGGCCGCAGGTGCGAGCTCCCGGTGTCTCTCTGGTCTTTCCAGCCCAGGACAGGTTTAAACAATCTCAAGAAAAAGGGAAAAAACTGTCCAGGGAACTTCTCTGCTTCAGCTAGCCAAAAACTAATTAAAAGGAAAAAAAAGAAAAAAGGAGATCTCTCTGTCTGTCTGTCTGTCTGTCTGTCTGTAGAGAGCACAGCCTGGGAGAGAGAGAATGTGGAGGAGTCCGAGCAGTTTCTCCAAACAAACTGCACGCTTCTTCTTCTTCGCTCTTGAAACCAGCCTTAAAGGTACAGGACATGATATCCAAGACAAACAGAGCAGACAGCTGGGGATACAAGCATCATAAAGTCACCCTAGGACATTAAGCCTCAAATCAGTGATGGTACTAAAGAGAGATGCGTGTGGAATCATTCCTTCTGACATCAGAATCTAGTTTTACTTTTTTGTCAAAACAAGCCTCTATTCCATAAAGTATTTTGTTTACACTTAGGATGTACTGGGATTGGGGTTTTAGAGGAGGAGCTTGTTGGTTGTGTGGTGGGTTATGGATTTTGGTTTGGGTTTTTTTGGGGGGGAGTGTGTGTTAGTTTTTTGGTTTATAGTTTGCTTATTTTTTACATTTACTGTCAGTACTATTCTCTGCAATTCAAAATCACATGCTTACCATTTCCTGTGGACAAATCAGTGAATTCTATATTGTCTTGTTCTGGGCAGCTTTAGTGAGTATTTGATCCATTTGTTTTGTCTGCAATAAATATATTTTAGGTTTAACTGATGCTGGTTTTACTCTCTTACCCCGTGATGCAGTCAAACAATATTTTAATGATCTTCATAGTGACTGAACATAAACCTATGTGTACAGGAAGAACAACATAATTTTTTAAGGGTTTATTGAAATGTTACTTCTAAATTCTTGATTAAAGCTTCTAAGCAGTGTTCTTTTGATACTCTACCTGCACTGTGGATATTAAACACAGTCATTGGAAGAGTAATTGAGTAATAAGACATAATGTTTATTCTGGTCTGTCTTGATTCCAGATTCTATTATGAACCACAAGAAAAGGGGCCCTTTAGGTTTTTCTGTTAATCTTTATACACATCATACCAGCTATGGTGATACTCAACAAATAAAACAATCCTTATTCTAAAATTTAGAGAGCTGATTGACTGCATTCCTCGAGAAGTGAGTTTAAGAAGAGTACAAAATTTCACTTTTTAAATTGTATTTTGAGATACTTGGTTCCAAAAACACAAAAAAAGCCCCAGTCCCCTTGGTGTAGGCTCCTGTGGGTATGTGATCATAATCTTCTGTTAATGGAATTTGCATTCTTGTGCTGTCTCACTAAATGGACTAGCCTGAAACATGGTGTAATATGGTCTGCTTTGGTATCTAACTGAAAATGTCAATCTTCTGGTCCAAGTATGTGGTACATCAGTGGGGGACAGAGGAAATAGTACAGAAAAATTTGTATAGTTCTTTTGTTTAGATGGGGGGTTTGGGGGGGGTCATTCTTGGTGGGTTTGATTTCTTTTTAATAAATAAACCCGTGAATTAATATGTTGCTTAATATGAACTTCACAAACAGCCAAAAAAAAAGGGGAGGGGGGGAAGGAGTTTTTAGTAAGCCATATGGAGAAAAAAATTAAAAAGCAGTCATGTTTGTCTTGTTTATAAACTTCTTCAAGTTTTATTGCAGCCATCTATGTAGAGTTACCACCTTTCTTCTTCACAGAAACTGGACTAGAGTGACACAATGGTTCTTCCAATCTCATCAATACACATATTCGTTACTTAGGACTAGCAACTAAAAATAAAAGGACAATCCAGAAAAAAAGGCATACGTTAATGCTTTAGAAGTCTAATACTTTGCTGTGATCCAGTATGTGTTCTGTAGCTAATTCACTGAGGTCTGAGCTTGGTTTTATTCTAACAATATGCATAAACTTGGCTTGCTGCAGTTACAGTTTGGATGTGTGAACTAAATTCAGCTGAAATCAGCAAGGGGTGTGTGGTAGTTTTGTGGTTGGATTTTTTTTCTTTTGTCTTGGTCTGTGGTTTTGAGGGTTTTGGTTGAGTTTCTTTTCCCTTTTGTTAAAAAACTTGAACATTGAATTGAGCTGTTTGTTCACATGATGTGTGCTATCAAAGATAATGTGCTAATAAAGCTGAAATAAAATTTTGTTGCCTTTGTATAGAATCTTTTGTTTCCTTGTAATTTATCAGAGTCCAAAACTTACAGCTGAACTGGAAGATCTGAAATAGGGTGAGTATTTGGATGACTGCTGGGAGGAAGACAACTTGGATTTTTGTCACTGCATATAAGTGTTGATTTTTGAGTTTACAAGTGCTCAACCAAATTTCAGCCTGTTCAAGACATTAACAGAATGTAAAATCTGCACAAAATTAATAATGTTACTGTAGTTAACTTTCATTGAGGGAACAGAATATTAATTTTAGTTTTTTAACAGTGTAAATTTTGTGCACCTGGTATTAGAAAGTTACTGTAAAAAGAAACAAGTTGACTTAATGACTGATCTACAAATATCTTTTAATCCTGGAATCATTTAAGTTGGTAAGGACCTCTAAGGTCATGGAGCCCAACTGCTAACCTGACACTACTGTGTTCACCATCCCAAAGTGCCATGTGTACATGTCTTTTAAATACCTCCAGGGATGGTGATTCCACCACTTCCCTGGACAGCCTGTTCCAGTGCTTGACAGCCCTTTCAGTGAATAAATTTTTCCTAATACCCAGCATAAACCTCCCTGGCACAACCTGAGGCCATTTCATCTTGTCCTGTTACTTGTTACCTGGCTGAAGAGACTGACTGCACCTGGCTACACCCTGCTTTCAGGCAGTTCTAGAGAGTCATGAGCTCCTCTCTGAGTTGCCTTTTCTCCGGGCTAACCCCAGCTCCCTCAGCCACTCCTCACAGGATTTGTGCCCCGGACCCTTCCCCAGCTCCACTGCCCTTCTCTGGACACGCTCCAGCCCCTCAATGTCTTTCTTGCAGTGAGGGGCCCAGAACTGAGCACAGGATTGGAGCTGTGGCCTCAGCAGTGCCCAGTACAGGGGGACGGTCACTGCCCTGGTCCTGCTGGCCACACCAGTGCTGATCCAGGCCAGGATGCCATCGGCCTTCTTGGCCACCTGGGCACACACTGGAACATGTTCAGCTGCTGTCAGCCAGCAAGCCCAGGTCCTTTTCCACTGAGCAGTTTTCCAGCCACTGCCCCCAGCCTGCAGCACTGCCGGGGTTGTTGTGACCCAGGTGCAGGACCCAGCACTTGGCCTTGTTGAACCTCATACAGTTGGCCTTGATCAACTGAATCATCAATCCAGCCTGTCCAGATTGGCCTGCAGAGCCACCAGCAGATCAGCACTCCCACCCAACTTGGTGTCATCTCTGAACTTGCTGAGTGGACACTTGATCTTCTAATCCACATCATGAGAAAAGACATTAAACAGGACTGGCCCCAGCACTGAGCCCTTGGGAACCCCTCTTGTGGCTGAGTGCCAGCTATATGTGGCTCCATTCACAACTCCTCTCTGGACTCAGACATCTTGGCAGTTTTTATCCAGTGAACGATGTACCCCTGCAAGCCACAAGCAGACAGTTTTTCCAGGAGAATGATGTGGGAAATGGTGCCAAAGGCTTTACTGAAGTCCAGATAGATGAAATCCACAGCCTTTCTGTCATCCACTGCGAGGGTCACTTGGTCACACAAAGAGATCAGGTTGGTCAAGCAGGACATGCCTTTCACAAAGCTGTGCTGGCTGGGCCTGATCCCCTGGTTGTCCTGCCATATGCTCAGTGCTGGCACTCAGGGTGATCTGTTCTGTGACCTTCCCAGCACTGAGGCTGACAGGCTGGTACTCCCACAGCTCCTGTGTCTCTTCTCGTAGGTGGGAATCACAGTTGCTGACCTTTGGTCAACCAGGACCTCACTAGTTCCAGGGCTGCTGGTAAATGATGGAAAGTGGCTTTGTGAGCATTTCCACCACCTCCCTCAGGACTCTTGGTTGGATCCCATTTGACCTCTCAGACACATGTCTGTGTGGTGTACCAGCTCACTGACTGTTTCTTCGAGGATTATGGGAGTTTCATTCTGCTTTCCATCTCAGTCTTCTAGCTTAAGGGGCTGGGTACTCTGAGCGCAACTGGTCTTACTATTAAGAGGAGCTGAGGCAGTGAAGGCATGAAGTACCTCAGCTTTTTTATCATCCTTTGTCACGATGCTTCTCCCTGTTTCCAGTAAAGGATGGAGATTCTCCTTAGCTCTCCTTTTGTTGCTAATGCATTCATAGAAACATTTTTTATTGTCCTTAGCAGCAGTAATCAATTTAAGTTCTAGTTGTGCTTTGGTCCTGAGTTTCTCCTTGCATAACCTATGACATCTTTGTAGTCTTCATGAGTTGCCTGCTGCTTCTCCCAAAGATCACAAACTCTTCTTTTTTGTCTTTAATTCTGGCCGGATCTGTCTGTTCAGGCAGGCCAGTCTTCCTCAACAGCTTGTCTTCCTACCACGTGGGGATGGCCTGTTCCCATACCTTCCGTATTTCCTTCCTGAGGAATGTCCAGCTTTCCTCCATTCCTTTGCCCTTTAGGATGGCCTCCCAAGAGACTTCCTCAATCAGGCTCCTAAACAGGCCAAAATCTGCCTTCTGTAAGTCCATGGTGGCAGTTCTGCTGATGTCCCTTGTTTTGAGAATTGAAAAACTATCATTTTGTGAGCGCTGTGACCAAGATGGCCTCTGACCACCCACCAGTCCTTCTCTGCTCACAAACAGCTGGTCCAGGGGGACACCTTCCCTGGTGGCTCCCTCACCAGCTCTGTAAGGGAAGTCTCTTTTGCAGACTCCAGGAACATCCTGGACTCTTTCTTCTCTGCTGTGTTGTACTTCCAGCAGACATCTGATAAGTCGAAGTTCCCCATGAGAATAAGGGCCAGAGATGGTGAGACTGCTCCCAGCTGCTACAGAATATCTCATCTGCCTCTTCGTCTTGGTTGGGTGGTGTATACCAGACTCCCACCAGAATATCTGCCTTGTTGGCACAAAACTACTCCGTGATAATTTGATCAAAGCATGCTAAAAATAAAACAGAGGGAGAAAAAAAAAGCCAAGTGGTTTAGATTTAAAGTGAGGTATTGATAAACACTGTGAGTTGTACTAGATCTAAGTGGGATATTTAACGCTGTAACTATTGTACTTAGCAGCACAACTTTTAAGTAGTAGGTCTGTTGCAACTCTTACTGCTACTAGTCCAGGTAATATCAGAACAAGTATTTTCTGTTCTCAAAAGGTTATTGTTGTATGTACACCTGTGCAAGCAAAAGTCTTGGATGTTCTGAAGGTCTGTGTCAGTAGAATAAATCATAGAATGAAAGCTTTATTAAGAAGGGTAAATGCATAAATTTGTTCATAAGTATATCCACACTACACTCTTATTTCTTGGATGGATTTTTTGTTGCTGAACATGTTGGGATTTTTTTGTTGCTGAACATGTTGCAAGTTCTTGAAGCACACTTACCAGCAAAACTGAAATGTTGAGCAAGGTTTGAATTAATACAGCAGGTAGTGTGAGGGAGGGTTTAGAGGGAGACTGAAATAGAAAGGAACTGAAAAATAATGCAATATTGGCATATCTTCATTTCTTTCTTGTTTTAAAGAAAAGTTGTTCAACAGGAGCAATAAAAGAGGTAATGATTTAGCTCACTTTTAACTAGTAATGACAGTTTGAAATTACAATTGCATGCTTATACAGTACAATCTGTTACGCTTTTTAGTGACAAAATTAGCATGGTACTGCTTTATGTCGTATATTACAGTTAGGCTTGATATGGAAGCCTAAGAGGAGGGGTGGGCTTGGGTTTTTGATGCAGTTTTTTTTCTCAGAAAACACACGTGGCTGTTTTGTTTGCCGTAGGCTAAACAGGGTAATGAAGAACACTGAGTGTCAGACCAACAGGACTTGATGTAGGGAAACAAGAAAACAAGAAACATGTAGGTACAGGTCTTCTACTAAAGGAATTTGTCATGGTTTATTCTTGGAAGAACTGATCCTAACAAAGAATTCAAGCCTGTACCATTGTCTTCAGATACTCTACTAAACATTTAAAAGTGTGGGTAAACAGTAGTATTTTATAAATTTTCTAAAGTTCAATCCTTTTCTAAAATCTCTTGTTCCTTATGTAAATAGTTACTGCAGTTGCAGTTCATCTCAAACATCAGAATAAAAAATGACCTTGTTCCTTGCTACACATGGCTCCTTTTTGATTTATGACTTGTTCTTCCAGTTGACCAGCTTGGTTTAACTGCTGTGCTGTGTAAAACTAAAGTAAACTTTGAATGCTTTAATTAACTGTTGTACTTATATGAGGATAGAGCAACTAGTTTGTGTGTGTTTCATTACAGGAAGATGTATTCAACTCCTCTGTGAACCTTTTATTCTCCCATATGTATAAAATCAGATACACAGATCAAAATACATACAATTTGATTTTAAGCAGAAGACAGATTTGTAACACAAAAGCATGTTTTAAGAAATAAGTGCCATTAAAATTCTCAGTGCTCAGTACAGAACTTCAATGGCTTCAATTCCATCCTTGGAACAAAAACACAGCACTGTTAAATATTTTGTGTAAATTCAGTCAAGGACTTTGTATAGCATGACATTTCTCTCAAAGCAGAAATTATCAGGTATGCCTGAGATCTAATGATGGTAGTTCTGATTCTGGAAATTTTCATATTTGAAGTCATTTCATGTGGTTTTTAATAAGTCTTTACACAGTAACTATACAGCTTAGCCAGTGTGACAAAAACAGAAAGAAAGAAATCTCAGTTCTGAGTTATGCACTTTTTTTACAATTTGGTTGTAAGCTATTTTTTGTTTTTAGTAGCACTAGATATGCCATTGATGGTAATGTGACCCAGTAACTATAGGAGAGAGACAGTAAAAATTAATTACTTTGATTTCCTTTTTTAACATTTCTGTGTTTCATGATATAGGCTTTTTGATTGTAGGGTTAATTGAAGCCAATCTACAGGTTTCTAGAGGTTGGATACTGCCTTCTTTAGTGAATGATTTGGTATTAATAGTATTAAGATTGATTACCAGAAGTCTAGTATATCAACTCTTTATTCAATCTGCTGCTGTTTGGTGAGTCCATTTTAACACCAAGATTATGCTTTGCTTTATTATGAGAAATGTTGGGAATGGAGTAATGCAGTAAGACTTCCTCTGAAAGGAAAGGGAAAGGGTCAAAAGGATAATTTCTTATATTGATGCTTATAGCCTGCTGTTCAGAGGCAACCAGTGGATCTCTTATTGACTGGGGCAATTCAGCCATTAATAAAACAAGCCTGTGTTTATTATTGGTTTGGATTTGACCTCTGATTAATTCCATCAGTAGCTGTTTCTGGGCAAATATGTCAGCAGTGTAAATGAAATTGGCAGTTGAGATTGCAAAAGCTCAATGTTGTGTTAGGTTTGAGTCTAAAAATAGTTACATAATCACAATTCCATTTTTTTGTTTCTGTGTGTGAGTGATTTTATGTCTGTTAAATAGAGTTCATACTAAATGACTTCATTTTTGGTTACACTGAAAGCCTTGGAACTGTTTTACTGGTTGCTTTTGCGAATCACAATACTTGTTGGTTTTACTAGTTTTAGACTATACACACAAATCCAACCTGGCTAAAAAATTCAAGTGATGTCCTTCTAGATAGATGTGCTTTCCAGCTACAGCAAGGGAATTTGGACACACTAGAGACATCTGTCACCTTGTTTGACCTTCTTGATAAAGGCCATATGATGTAATCCATCAGTTTTGCTGTTGACAATATGTACATTTATTCTTAACAAATGGTGGTCTATTGAAATGTTGACTTCCAGTGAAGTCATGCAAAGACCATGCAGGAGAAACTGTTTGTGCCTGAAATGGGGACAGGATTCTGAAATTAATTTTGCTTTTGAGAGATCAGACAGAATATTGGATTTGTTTTATTAGTGAAATTTTAAAAAATGGAAAATAATTGGAAATAATGTTTCTAATTGTGTTTGTAATTGTGAGATTAATTCTTCCCTCTGTTGAAGGTATAAACATACTATTGCTTTTAGTGTTCAAACTTAGGAGAACTGAACCTGCTAAAATACAGAGACCACTTTAATTAAGGAAAGAAAACACACAAAGTTTGAATATTTCAGTGGAAGTGAGATTTAATATTTTAATTCGTTTTCTTGAAAATGGTCAGAGAACATGTGACAGATAGAAATGAGTCCCTGCAGTATGTTTAGCGACTTTACGAGTCAATGTAATCTATCGAAACACCTTGTAAAGCCAATTTTAATTGATGTATAGGAATTAATTTGAAACTTCCCACCTTCTTGTGGAGTTAGACAGTCATGTTTTATTAATTAGTAACAGTTAAATCAAAACCAAGTTAGTTACTTCGCAACTGTTTGTGGTAGAAAGAGTGGATTAAATCTGAGGCCTAGTTTTCTTGACAGGGATTTCATAATATTTCCCACCCATTACTGTACTTAACTCAATCTTCAGATAAATGTGTGTCTGTAGTTCCAGCAATGGCCTGTTTGCTGAAACTCTGGTTTGGAACTTCCTTTAGCATAACTTTACACATTCACAAGGTGGGTTATACAGTGGCTTGTAAGAAGAAAAGCTGCACTTGTATTGTCCTACCCAGGTTTAGTGATCAGTAAATGGAGTTGAAGATCACCATCTTACGACACTTTTGCAACTCTTTTTTAAATGTACACTAAAAGCGTGTATCAACTGCTCGAAAAGAAGAAAGGTGTGTGTGCTGCTTCCTGGAAGTGAAACTGGGACTGATGTTTATAAGGAAATTTGGTTCTCTTGTGGTTGTGCCAGTCTGATAGGCACGTAATATTTCTTTCTTCCTGAGGGAAGCGGAGGAAAACAATCGTACGAAGGAAGACATGTTTTAACAGTGTCTTGCTCAGCATGGCAGTGGTTAGCCATGTTTTGAAGCTTTCTGGGAAGCCAGGACCTGGGCATTATCCATGAGGCCAAATGATGAGAAATTTTGAGTAAATGGTGTGGGGAAGTACATGCTACATACTGAAATTATTATAAAAGTTATTACTGCCTGAGGGAACACTTCACAACAAAAGCATTAATTAAAAGCAGTATTATCCTGGCAAGGCATGGAGAACAAGATCTGTTCTTATAACAGAAGCATAATTGCAGTCTTGTCAAAATATCATTAGACCCTGTGGCAATTGAAAGAGCGTCTTTCCAACATGGTTTGACTTCTTGGAGTCCATTTTTTATGCTTTAAGTAATTTAGCAGTTTTCTATCTACATCTTTTTCTTTCAGTTTTTACAGTCAGCTTGAATAATGGTGTTCTTGTGAACATAAGAAAAAAGAGAAACAAGTGGGACCAGATGCCCTTCAGCATAAAAACCCCTTTAGATTAAAGGTTTTTGCAAAGCTGTTTTATCCTCCTACAGTATAAACCTGATGGCTTCTTGGTATGGGAAAATTAGGAGATGCATTATAGAGGAAAGCTGTGATGGTTGTTAATTTAACTCTCCAATGTTTTAGAAGGCTGTTTTCAGCTTGAGTCAATGAAACATGAGATATGGGAGACTATCTAAAACAGGTTATATCAGCAGTGTCATTCCTGCTGTCACAGTATTCGAGAAACATTGCATGTATATAAATACATCCTTTTGGAGGCTGTCTTTACAATGAAGCGTTGTTTAAAGAGGATGATTGCTTTGGTTGTTGAGTGCTATCCTGTTGAGATACTAGCAACAAAAAGAGGGAGTTCAAATACAAATCTTCATTATTTTAACTATAAAAATGTCAAAGGTAAACTCCTTAAACAGCAAGTCTGTCCAGAAAAATATAAGTACATCTGTACACAGATGCCTTTTAATGTTTATCTTATAGTCTCTGTATTTTGGTAACTGTGTGGTTAGGTGTGTGTAGTTGTGGTTTATAGGCATTTAAAGCAGCCAGTCATGATTGACTTAAAAAACTCAAGTGCTCTTGTCTGAGTTGCTTGGCAATGTTATGAAGACTTCAGTTCCGATAATCTCTTATGTCTGGCAGTAGTTTGAGAAGGGATAGTTTAATTATTTTTTGTCTTTGTTACGTTTTCCTAAAGCTACTCAAGAAATTTTGAGATTTAGTAGTGTTGTTCTCTAAGTTGTTTCTTTTCATCAGTTTCAGGCTGGGGTGGAGTCAGAAGGAATATTTTAAAATCAAAATAGCTTGATGGATCCAAAGATATCAAAATTCAGCTTTCTGAAGCTGGTTATAAAAGTGATTGAACCAATTCGCTGTTTCAAATAAATAGTAATTGAATCACTTCAATTCCTAAAATTCAGCAATTATTTTGATAGTTGGTATGCAAATGTTTAAAAACTTAAGTTCCTTTTCATGGCTGAATTACTTCATGAAACTTGTTTACTGTGCAAAACTAAGGTAGTCTGCAATCCAGTCTGTCTGCAGCATTCAGGGTAATTGGTTTTTAATTGTGAACTTGTCAGATTTTAAACTAATTAGAAGTTCCCAAAACCTTACTCTTGGGAAGTAACTTGAAACAAATACTTTATAAGGTGGCTTAGTCAAAATCTAGTGTGATGTGGGAGCTGCTGCTCCACGCTGACATGAACACGCTCCCAGGCTTTTTCTTCCTTAGTCCCTTTCATCTTGGATGTCTGAAATTGCAGCTTTAAGAACCCGCTGGCTCCTGTGTTCTTGAAAACACTTGGACTTTCTGATGACTCATTTTGCATTTGGATATGTGAATTTTAGTGGTAGTCAATATCATACTGTGTGTGTCTGTATGTGCGTGTGTATTTTGAAGTTTTCTGATTTCAGAACTGCTGAAAAAATTAAAATGTATAAAAGCTTTCATGGTTTGGAAACTGTAGCCTGTAGGAAGAGATTAGTCTTAACAATGCAGCATTGTCTATTGAGTCAATTAAGCATGTAGGTTTAGCTAGCTTGGGAACAAGTTTCAGCATGTGACATTATAAATAGCACTCTCTCATAACAAATGTAAGCTTAGTAAGTGGGCCATAATTTCCCCTGCCACTTTACCAGGGTTTTTTAGGCAACTGTAGTCACAAAGAATTTCAGTCTTTCTGATGACTATCTTGGGGTGCTAATACTGTGTGCCATGGGAGTGTTGGGTCAACATAAGACTGATTTTCTCAAGGTGTTGTCCATCTTCCTGACTTTCTTGCGCACATGTTTTTTTTTTTTTTTTTCTGTTTATCCATATATAGAAATGGAGCCATATGGCTCAGAAATCAGTAAGTATTGCTGAACCTGTCCCTCTTCTCAGTAGATTGAATACACCACCTAATTGTTTGATCTAACAAAAACTAGTAGCATTAGAAGAAATAAGTATTTCTGTA